>CANYBF010621161.1:0-82045 GCA_948192965.1 Dalechampia spathulata
CTCCCCACCCACCCCCCCCCCACCCCCCAACACCCCCACCCCCCCACCCCCCCCCCGCCGCCCCCCCCCCGGCGAGTGAATTTACATTGGTCGGCATTCCAATACCATTTATCTCATTCTCATTCTTTACTATTTTAATTAAGATTATTTCTTCTTCGTATCTCTTTTGGATTTCCTTACAAACATCCTTTTTTTTTTAATAATTTAATGATATAAATTAGATTAATTTCTGAGACCTTAGGGAAAGATGGACCCATGAAGTTCCTGACGTACCTCTCTCCCATTACATCATCATTGGTATCATGCTACCTTTCTTTCCGGTCCATTTCAAAACCCAACTCCCACAATTTTCTATCAATTTTTGTACGACGGTGTCCGCTTTCTGGTGGTGTTAAATTTTGCGACTTTCATCGGAGACTGAATGTCTTTTATTTTGAATGCAAGGAAAAAACCCATTGAAGCAACGAGTAGTATAAACCCATTAGCATGGTCACATTGTATATCATAAGGTACGCAAAGTATAGTGATTCTGCATGATTATGCGCTATGACGAACTTATGCTGAAACATTAACAAGCATTGGAATTGGAATAGGAATAGAATTGCAAATGCTTGTTGGGTTGTCTTGTTATGGGAATTGCAGAGAAAAGATGAACGCGGTGAGAGGGGGCATTTGCCATATGCTCCTCCTGTTCCATGATATTTCATTTTCCCTTTTCTTTTAAAGAAAATGCCTTTCTTTTTCAACATGGCATTCCGACGGCCACCAAATATAATACCAATGTGTATATGTCATACATGCATACATATATATTTATTAATATTATTTGCATTGTCAAAAATTCAAAATTCAATTGAATACTTCATTCATCTCCCATTACAATTATATTCGTTTATTCAATTACTGTTTTAAAAAGGAAGCAAAGAAAGAAAGAAGGGTGGTTGATGGATCATGGTCTCAACGATTTCCCATTCCCCTTCAGATGAGTTGAACCATCGCCTTCCCGGAAAACAATGCTCCAGCAACCTCTTCATCGTATGTATGTTTATATATATGCTTTCAAACAAAGTCTTCCCTCTCTACCCATGCCCGACTCTCATCGAAGTTATTATACATAATTATTCATCTTAATTTCTATATAATAGTCATTTAAATATTTTGAAAATTTTAATTATTAAATTTTAAAAATTATTTATTTCCTATAATTTCATTATTAACCATCAAAACCCATCACATTATTTTGCACTGTATCACATTAATTGTATTTATGCACTCTACACAAGTTTTAATTTAGCTTTCAAGTAACTCAAAAGTACTTGGAAATAATTAGAACTAGCCTTACGACACATCCTACTTTTAGAAAATTATTTATTTTATATCCGGCGGTGCGAGTAGACCCCGAAAAGAAAATCCCCCAAATAATACGCGATAATGGAAGTTCTTGGATATGACCCACTTACATGGACAGGGGAATAATAGTATTTGGGGGTCAAGAATTCATCATCATCGATGAGGAAGAAAAGGGTTTGTAATTTGTTTGGTTTTGGAATGATGATTGGAAGCAGAAATGGAAGTTAATAAGACTACGATGGCAAACCACCAACCTTCATGCACAAATCTTGTTGCCCTTTTTCTTTAAGCTTGGTTCAGGAGTTGTTTACGAATAATTAACCTTCTTGTGTTTAATGTTTTTTGGTACATTAAAGTTGCTCATAATTCAAACTATATATGTAAAGGTTCAACCTCTTTTTTACCTACCACGGAATATGAACACTACGATCCATAATTCATAATTCATCGTCCTTTTACGAAGAATTATTAATTAAATTGGATCCGTTAATCTTTTTTCAGAATAATATTATTATTTCAATGGTTTTCCCTTTTTTCAGAAAAGAAAAAGGTTGGCTAGGAACTGGAGGCAAACTAAAATTTGGTGGTCAATGGAAATGGCTGGCAAACCTTACGTACAATGTAGTACAGGAGTACCTTACTCCCTGGGACAAGTCCTCAATTTCACACACAAACAACTCCCTCTACCCACTTGGCATTTCACAATATTATACTTATCACCTTTCATCCTATTATTATTACTCTGCGTTCATTATTAAATACTTCTTTTTTTTTTGCGATAAACAAATCATTAACATTTTTTGGTAGGACCAAAGGATGGGTCCCATGTTTTATGTGTACAGGGGTCTGGGCTACGCCACCGCTACACGCAATGCGGTTAATGCTATGACGTGGGACTTGGGGACTAGAAGCATTGAACCCACTTCAGAGAAAGCATTGCCCTCTTGACTAAGGGTCGTACTGCCCCCCAACCCAAACAAAGAAAGGAAAAAGATAAACACCATGCCTTCCCCATGGTTTTCGAAGGGCAGTCCCATCAACATTAATTTCTCGCACACTTAAATGCCATTTTATCATATGTATATGGGTCGTGGTACTAGTATGATTTAATTTCATCTGATGCCGATTCTTGTTTCTTGGAAAGGAAACGTGGTGATTGTCCATGGAATGCAGTTGGAAGGTGGTTCTCCATCCTCCTGCATAACGCATTTAATCTGTCAGAATATTTCAAAATTTCAATTTACAGCACTTATAACAGTTGCTTCAACTTACATAATTGATATTCAAAGATACAGAATTTTACATTAATTACATATGTTCAGAGGATCACCGACACTTGACCCACTGGCCCCGAACTCGTGTGGGTCATGAGGGCAATTGATTAAAATGGAGAAGCACATGGTTTATGCCTTTACCCACATGCTTAATCAAGCTCACTCTTGAATGCCTCATGGCTCCTTCGCTGGGTCAAAACCCTTTTCATATTATTTACCGATATTGTTCACATAAGAAACAAAAGGCTCAGACTCTAATCGGCAGATACGAAAGAGAAACTCCTAGTCTAGTGCCCAAGCACTTGCTTCGAAGGTTCTGAAATTTCCTGGTCCAGCCATTTTTGCTTGGAAGTTTCTGAAATGTCTACGCATTTTACACGTTCTGGCCGTGCATGATCTATATATTCCCTCCATGTATAATGACAAATTTATCAAAATACATGTTATGCTAAACATGCTATGTAGGATTTTTTAATACACATATATTAATACTATACAGTACACGTTATCTCCCTGTATAACTATTGCTTTGAGTTTCACATTATTGGGTGTTCTTTTATGTGTTTTGGCACGAGTTTTGAAGTTGGGTACGTACGATCATGAGTGGAAGAATTTCGAATTCTTTACCGAGTGAAAAACAAAAAAGAAAAACTATAGTTGGGCAATGGCCTCCAACATAATGAGGCAGAAAGGGCAATCAGCCCAGTGAGACTTAGGCTGTTATGGAAGGCAGGGAGGCCCATACTAATTGTAGCTGCTCATTTATGCTGTGGACGGAGGGCCAGGCGTCAGCCACACATTCTCAACAAAACAGCAAATATCTCCATTTCTAACACACGTTTTGCTCCCACCGTAAAGCACATATATTATTACATATATGATATAAAGGCAGCTTGACAAGGTTTTCATTGGCAAGGCCAAGCTGCAAGCAGAACAAAACAAAATATATCCGCAATCAATTTAGAAACCTATTCTATTTTCAAGCTTTAATGGGTAGAGTTACACCACATGACATGTAAAATTCACACCAAGAGAAGATTCAAATTTTATTTAATTGCAAACAAAAGGGCAAAAGTTCCTAATGAATGGGAGGAAAATTGAAGGTGACAGAAAAATCAAAGCACAAAAGCTTCTAACAATAATACTATGCATGTTATCTGCAATTTCAAATACAAAATCAGGCAACCCATGTGATAGAAGAGAGAGTGTATGGTGTCAAGGCCCACAATTAAGAAGTGCCTTTAAATGATAGGATGATATTGAAAGAGAGAAGAAAAAAATCAAATGGCTTTTCAGCTGAAAACCCAATTTGGGACCACGTGTATTTGTGGGGAAAACAAGAGGCAAAGCAACAAAAATTAAGCTCTAAGAGTATCCTCCACCACTTAAGTATCATTATAATTGGACCTACAACCTTTACTTATGCCCACTTATTAGATTCATAAAGTTTTTTTTTTTCAAAAAAGGAGGTATAACCCTAACCTAGGCAGAGTATGAATGATCTTAACCATATCCGAGCATACTGCTACTTAATTGAGATAGAATAACATACCCAGATGCACATGAAGTGAAGTTGAAGCTTGTAACACTCAGACCTGTTGTGGGCAAGTCATTCCTTTCAACCTTCGGGCAGGGAAAACATTAGCAACAAGCCCCGTGCTTCTAAAATGTCGGCAGTATAAATGATCATAGGGTCTTTGTTCCACTGCCTAGAAAATTATTTCTGCCGACAAAGCGAATTTCATATTTGCATTGCACCTATGCTCCTTACATGAGTAGTTATTTCCAAATATAAAAAATATTCAAGCTTAATAAAACCATAGTTTTCCATAGTGTGAAACTCAAGCAAAAAGTTGTCCTGGCACAATCCAGCCCGACTCTTCATTAAAACTTAAAATTTGTGATTGGAAAAGATCCGTCTGATTTGCAGTCGCTACCATGGCGCAATCCACGTAAAAATCTATTCCAGTTGAAGATATCTAAGATGGGTAACGTTGAACAACTCGACAGGAACTTGACATATTCTTGTTTATAAAGCAAGTAATCCATGTATCCTTAGCATGTCGGTAATGTACTCGAATAATGACCATACAACAAGAAAGTTTACAAATTCAAACCGTACCCATCAATACAGCCAATTAGCATCTTTTTAACTTACAAGCTCGGCAATACTCCAGCAAAAGCGCTCCAAAATCCAAGACATTCAAGAGAAACAAAACACATTTAAGCCTTAAAGAGTGAAGAGACCATAAAATACAGTAGTTGCTATGAATGATGGAGCCAGTCTAGCACAAATAAAATGAATACGCTGAACCGAAAGCGACTAATTTGATAACAGTAGATGGACCAAAGCTACCTACTCAAAGAGCAAGGCATAAACATAGTCAAATACAAAAGCAGGTGATTTCAAATACAGCAAAAAACTTCCCCAAAAACCGATTATTCCAGTACCTATGGGTAAAGTTTGATCATCACAGAGACCCGTCAAACTTACCAAGATTATGAGTTATACTTAAAGCGACAAGTTACTGGGCATACTAGAACAAGAACAAGCATGAATGCCAAAGAACCTGGAGTACATTATGGAAAACATGCAAATCACATTCCACATAGCTAGTGAAAACTTGCAGAAGCTACAGGAGTTTTGACAATGTACTGTGTATGTTATGGACAATTTACTCAGTACCAAAATGAAATAAATGCACTAAAAGATTTACAAAGACAATAAATCCGCAAGCCCTAAATAACCAAATGCGGTAACAGATTTGATCTATTGCCAAAGGAGAGCCAGAAGAACACAGAAACCAATAAAGAAAAGCAGCCTCTTCAGATAATAGTCTTGCTGTCCTTGTCCTTGGTGCTGATGATATCCATGTGCATGACCACCATGAATCGAATTAGAAAAACCATAAGGAAAGCCAACAGCTGTACCATACATCGCAGCATCCGGAAATCCATGCATTTGAAGGTTAAAAAGTGAAGGTATTAGGCCACCAAAAGCTGCAGACAGCGTAAAATTTCCAAACCTAGCTGTTGCCATTGGAGCAAAACCTCCCAAACCTCCCATAAATCCAAACCCATGTTGGGCAAAATGATTGGGTTCCGGCTGTGGAGCAGTTTCAGGCCTCTGTCCAGCTGGACGGTTAGGAATATTAACACCCGGAATAGACTTTGATCTAGGGTCAGTCGATGTTTTACCTCTACCATACAAAGGAACCAACTTCTCCTCTTCCACCAAAGCTTTACACACCGGACATTCCTTGGACTGGGAATGAAAATTAAGCCATTTGTAAAGACATGGCCAACAGAAAAGATGGCCACACAAGGTTACAATAGGATCCTGAGCTAAGTCAAAGCAAATGTTGCATTCAAAATTACCAGCATCACCATTACTATTGTTGTTAGAAAATTGGGGGTTCTGGGGTGCCCTGCTTGCCGATTCCCCGATCCCACTACTCGCCATCTCTCAAGGACTACACTCAAACTCTCAAAACTCCTACAAAACCACAATATAAAACTAAAATCAACACCGGGCAGCAACAGCAAAATCAGCAGAAACAACGACAATAGCAATATAAATGACTATTGACCGGTTGAAAGCACCAATACGGTTGCCCCCGTCGAATTCTAAACCAGAAGCGACTTAAATTTAATGTAATATGTAAGCGATGCATCCAAAATTGAAGACCTTAAATACGAATTCCAAAAGCCACGGGCACAAAATATGTGCAATTTTGTCAATTACACAAACCTGAAAAGGAACAATCCCCTCACAAAAATTCAAGCATCCTAATTAAAATCAAGACACCAAAAATACATTAAAATGTCAAAACCTTACTAAAAAATCCTTCAGATCTACATAGTAATAGTACTTTCCGACTCCTCCTAAAAGATTTATGCAAAATATATATTTAATTGAATCAAAAGACACCTGTCAGCAACAAAAATAAACTCTAGATTTCCTAGAGAAGAAGAAAACAAACGGCAAAAGACTACTAACCTTGCTGGTTAATTACAGATAGAAAATGAAATGATCGACCGATCAACGGAACCGATCGATCAAAATGAAGAACGCGAGACGAGGTGGAAATTTCTGCAAGACATTTGTTTGACGATGAAAGAAGAATTGATTAATTTTCTCTGCATTGTTCCTCCATGTTTAGCGCGTATCGTTTTGCATTGGTGCATCCAGATTTTGCCAGCTGTCACCAATCCAATGGCGAATGGCCTCCTTAGTCTCCAGTTGTCTCGACCGTCTGATGTGTCTGGCAGCGTGTAATATCGCACAAGGAAATTGCACCTGCAAGTTACCATTATTAATTTTTAAGATTTTCCAAAAATAGTTGTTTTAAAAACTTTATAACAAAATTAAATAATCGATGTTTCCAAATAAATGATAAATTTGTAAGTCTCTTGCGAGAATTGAATCATATAAAATCATATAAAATAATTAAATGGATTAAATGAAATTAAGCATATCATAAATTAATAAATTTCTCCAAACATTTTTAATTAATATTTGACCACGCACTAGTTGGTCCGAACAGGCCTAACCTAATATCTAATAAAATAAAAACATTCACTAAAATTGACTGATTATTGGAAATTCCACGGTAAGGCCCATCTTCTAGAAAGAATGACACTCTTTTCAATTTTTTTTTATAAAAAATGTTATTAGTTAATTTAATTGGGTTTAATTTGAATTATATTGCATAATTTATCATACTATTATAAGCTAATATATGGTATAATATGAAGAGTACAAGATTTAATAGTAAATAATTAATATGGTGAAACTAAAATATTTGATGAATATAGAAAACGAAAAGACTGAAGAAGCATAATTGGGAGATCTTTGGTCTCAAAAGGTGATTCGCTCACTCCAAGCGTCCCAGCACCACCCGAGCCCGAACAGATGTGAGTGGGTAAATCACGGTACCCAGCGATCTCCTAGATGAGGGTCCAGATCCTAGTGCCCACAAGGAACCTACCCAGAGGGTGTAACTCCCACACTGCAGCTGCCAGGACTCAAACAGTGAATTCCTTGATCTCAACAACCCATCCGAGTACTAACTGAGCTACTCCCCGTGCGGGCGCATAATTGGGAGATCTGAATCCAACCCATATTCGCTCACCATAAATGAAACGGAGAACATGATGTCGCACGTGGGAATATTAATCATTAATCCCAAAAGCAGCCAGAGGAGAGAGAGGGTCCGCCCAAAAAAATAGTAGAATAATGAAAAAATAGCAACATTTATCCAGTCAGAAACCAACAGAAGAAGCTCTAGAATTTCTGAATTCCAGTCCAACTAATGGAACCAGGCACGAAATCTCCTTTGCATCGTCGCCCTTTAATTTTCCTTTTTCTTTTTCTTTTTCTTTCTATCCCAAGAATATCCGGCCAATAGCGAAGAGAGTGAGGTGGACAATCTTGTTGTTATCCTCGCGCTTCTTTCGCAGAAAACGAATCAAGATTCGGAATTCTTCCTGTTTTATTGACCATGTATGGTATTTATATATATATATATATATATAATCCTCATGGCGACTCGTTCTTTTTCTTCCTTCCATACCTTGCTGCAACTTCCATCTGCTATCGCCTTCCTCTCGGTCGCTCTCTATCCGTTGACTTTTTCTCCCGAAGTAAATTATCTCCATTTTTCCTTTTTAATTTTCTCAATTTGCTGTCTGTTTTGTTTTATTCGTTTTTCTTATTCGATTGCATTCGTGCGTTAGTATTAATCAGATTCAGTCAGTTTTACGTTATTTTATCAACTTAATTGAATAAATCATCATAGTCGATTTAGTACTATCATGCAAGTTTGTTTTGATTGGAAAAGAAATTCCAGCAGTCGATTTCAATTATCTTTGGATTCAAGTTTAGTTTCAACTGAGGTGACGAGCTGAGATTAGGGTCAGATGCCAATACTATTCAGGCTTTCAATTTTTAGTCGCTTTTCATTGAAATGGCTGATGACTTTTGGTTTTACTACCTAGAGTTGGTTGCCTGACAATGATGAGTGGCATAATTCTTTAATTTTGCTTATGACATCTTTCCTAATCTTTGTTTGCGTGTCAATTTTTTACCATATACATTTATATAATACGCTGGAGACATCTCATAAACTACAAGGCCTGTTGTATTGCAGCTGGCCGTAAGAGGAAGGGAGGTCTCTATTTCGGATCCTGAAAAGAAATGGAAATCAGCAAACCCCATAACACTAGCAATAGACAGAAACATCGCCCTTTAACTCCTTTTAGGTTAATAAGGGGAGTGATATGTCTGCTTGTGTTTGTATCCACTGCGTTTATGTTTTTGGTCTACTTTGCTCCACTGACCTTCTTGGCACGGTTTGCCACTGTGCATTTACGCAGAAAGGCAACCTCCTTCATCTTCTCAATTTGGTTATCCATGTGGCCCTTTCTTTTTGAAAAGATTAATGGGACTAAAGTTGTATTTTCTGGGGATGCTGCCCCAGCAGAAGAACGTGTTTTGATTATTGCCAATCACAGAACTGAGGTTGATTGGATGTACTTGTGGAATTTGGCATTGCGGAAGAGATTTCTGGGCTCCATCAAGTATATTCTTAAAAGCAGCTTGATGAAATTGCCCGTCTTGGGTTGGGGTTTTCATATTCTGGAGTTCATCTCAGTTGACAGGAAGTGGGAAATTGACGAACCTGCCATGCGTCAAATGCTTTCAACTTTTAAGGATCCCCAAGATCCATTATGGCTTGCACTTTTCCCTGAAGGAACCGATTTTACGTAAAGCCTATGTTTCCTTATCCTCCTCAATGTTCATGTTATCATTGCTTGGATTAGCTGGCTTGCTAAGAAGTCTAGGCTATACTTTGGATAATTGAATTTGTGCTTATCACACAACATTATGATAGATTATTTAGAAGGCTAATATGTTGATTCGAATTTTACAGTGAAAAGAAATGCCTAGCGAGTCAAAAATTTGCAGCTGAAGTTGGACTCCCTGTGCTGAAGAATTTGCTGCTTCCAAAATCAAGGGGCTTTTGTGTTTGCTTGGAAGTTCTTCGGGGCTCCTTGGATGCAGGTTTTTTTTCCCACCAGTTTTATAGTTATATCAGTAGAGGTAGGGATATAATGTGATAGTTTTTAAAGCAGTAACACCGCCATGCTAAATTCTGTAGGCACAATCAGCATGTTAATCATCATAAATTACACTTGGAACTTGAGATGTCTTATCCTATCTCTTTATTCTTCTCAATCAGCTAGGGTCTGGTCCCTTACTCGATCATCTGTAGTTGTAATTATGTTAGGATTTCTATGTAATTTCAGTTTTCAGAAAAGGATTAAGACTAATCGTTTATTGGTTGTAATTCTCGATTGATTTGCTGTCATATCTTTGGCATCGGTGAAAGTTGCCAAAAAAAGAATTTAGGGTGTATCATCCTTCTTATCGAAAGGACAACAATTAATCATTAAGAATAAACGGTAAGGGGTACCTACCACCTACTCCAAGGAGAGGAGTTGGAAGCATGCCAAGCACTTGAAAAGAGGTGATGAAAGAATTACAGGATAGCATATGGTACAAAGGCAAAAATACCTGGCACTGCAATAAAATATACAATATTGAGAATATGTTTAAAAGAAGTAATTGTAGGTTGTTCTTGTTGGGTATTAATATTATGAGTAAAGACAGTTTTATGGTGGCAGTCAGTTAACTTTATCGCATCTACTCCCTCGTATTTATTGTATTCTTGTCATGTTTCTGTGACGCAGTTTATGATGTAAGTATAGCGTACAAACATCAGTGCCCTACCTTTCTGGACAATGTATTTGGTGTAGATCCTGCTGAAGTTCACATTCATATACGTCGTATACCTGTCGATGACATCCCTGTCTCTGATAGCGAGGCTGCGACTTGGTTAATGAGTACCTTCCAACTTAAGGATGATTTGCTGTCGGATTTTAAAACTCGGGGCTGTTTTCCTAATGAAGTAAGAGAAGCAGAAATTTCTACATTGAGATGCTTGGTAAATATTACTATCACAATTTCTCTAACCGCTGCATTTGGTTACGTCACCCTTTTCTCGTCAATTTGGTTCAAATTATATGTAATTTCTGCATGTGCCTTTCTTTCATTGATCACTTACTTTGATATTCGGCCATTACCCGTTACAGATTATCTTTTCAATGCAATGTACAAGTACAAGAAACTTTAGCATCGAATAGCCTGTTATATAAGATGGTCAGAATACAAGTTAGATTCTTGCAGTATGCCCTATGACATTTAACGCATGGAATTTTGTTACTGAAATATGCCATGTTGATTGGGTCCATCACCATGGCGCAATGCCATGTTTTGTTCCCTTTCCGAGCTCCACCGGCTCTTTTCCTCATAATAAGAAAAGTCCAACGCTGACCGTTGATATTAAGCCCAAGCACATTTAAGGGTTTGGGCTCCACCCATTTGGACCTGACATCCCCATTGCTGGTTTGATCTATACTCGGCATCCTGCCCATGTTTCTGTTTGATTCATGTCCTGCATTCGACGGTAGGCGATGGGTCCTCAGACACTATCTAAAAAATAAAAATTTCAAAAACAGGTTATTGGAACAAAATTTTATAGGATTGTAAATGATGTTATAATTTAATAATATAAATACACTGGAGATAAGTCTGAGAACCAAATACTTTGCAATCATACGCGTAGACAAACAGTTAGTCTGATCTTGGGAATCCTTAGAAATTGGGCAATAGCATTGGATGATTTATGCTCTTCACTTTCTATTTCCTCAACTAATCCGATCGCCCCGACAGGTATTGCCTTGATGCTGATGACACCCCCCTCCCCCGTCTCTCTCAAATTTCAAGATCAAGTTGACATTGTTTCACTTTAGAAGTTTGGTTGGGTAAAAGTGAGATATAAGCAACACGACTCATTTCACCCTCCCACCGACAACCTTGACCATTTCATTCACCCACTCGTCTATGTTTTCGTTATGGCTGGAGTAGTCATCGTAAATGTAGGGCAGTGGAGGAAGCACGTCCCATGTTTAAACCGCCCTACTCGACCTGGGAGAGTGGGAGGCTGTGCTGATGTTTGCCACGTGAGAGACGTTTGTTTTTGTCCTCCTCTCTCACGTGACTTGATACCCCTTTCATCTTAACTAGTTCTAATAATTTCTTAAATTACTTACACACCCCCCACCCCCACTTTATTATTGAATTTTTAATTAATAAATAATAAATCTGACTAATTATTTTATAATTCTACATTAAGGACCGGACTGCATTAGCATTGCTAATTAATGATGATAAACCACATAATTAAGCCTTGAATATCTTGTGAAACGTAAATTAATCTGACATTGAGCTGGATGGACCTACTCCATTATGTCAATCATTTAGATTAATCCCCTTGTAATTAGGTTTACTAAATGCTAATTATTCTTAGAGAACGTGGATCAGATTACCAACTAATTACCATCAGACTATTTTATATAAAGTTGATATATTTATTAATATTATTATAATAGAAGTTCATTTATATTACATATTAATCAATATAAAACTAAATTGATATATATTATTATATTATTAATAGATTTATAATTTTATATGATAAACTGGATTCATACAATACTTGATACATACTTTTTTTTAAAATCATTTTTAAATAAGAATATTGCAAATAAATATGAAATAAGAATTATACGTTTAAATTTAAATCTTCATATCTTCATGTTTACGAGTATGAATTTTATTTGATAAAATTAAAAAAAAAGTTGGAAATAAGAATTATAGGGGTGAGAGGGAAAGGTAAGTAGATTAAGAAAGGTAGTTTAGATTAAAGTCTTAATTGTTTAAAATATTCCTAATTAATTACAGTGATTAAAGAATCCTAAACAATAATAAGAAAGAGGATGGATGGGGAAGAGAATCATAACAAATAAGAAAGGAGTTCACGAAAAGATAGCAAAGCATTAAAATGCAAAAGACAGAAAGAGTGGGAGGCCAAAGCTTCCCTATATTAATAACGTGCTCCACTCCAACCTCAAACTACCACTAACCACATTCCTCCTTTTTTTGGCGCTCTTTAATTACTATTGTTTCCTCTCTATTAATCACCCTGTGCCCTATTTCTTCCTCGCTGAAACAGTTAATCATGGTGTTTAGGATTTCCTCCTCCTCTTATCTTCTCTTACTTCTCCTCTCTCTTGGTAATTTTTATATTTATTCTATTGCTTTGCATGCATTCATCTTTTTCTTTCAGTTTTTTGCTTGTATAGTCTTGTTTTCGTGTCTTTCTTCTTTCTGGGTACTATTGATTCTTGTTACTTGAAAAGATTTTTGTTTGTTGGTTTTTTTCGTGAACCATAATGTTGTTGTTTTTTACTTTTTTATTTGGGTGAAATTTGCAGGCAATTACGTTGCCAATGGCACGGTTTTCACTCTTGAAAACCATTGTAGCTACATGATATGGCCTGGAACTCTCTCCGGAAACGGCGCTGGAACTCTTGGAGATGGTGGCTTTCCGTTGCCTCCTGGCACGTCGATTCAACTGCAAGCTCCACCCACTTGGTCTGGCAGGTTCTGGGCTCGAACTGGGTGCACATTTGATGACTTAGGCAATGGGAAATGCGCCACCGGTGACTGTGGTGGCACTTTGAAGTGCACCGGCGGTGGAGTTCCACCTGTGAGCCTGGTTGAGTTCACTATTGCACCAAATCCTAATGAGAAAGATTTCTATGATGTTAGTTTGGTTGATGGATATAATGTTGGCTTGGGTGTGAAGGCATTGGGCGGGTCAGGTGATTGTCAGTATGCGGGTTGTGTTGCGGACCTTAACGGGAATTGCCCACCTGAGCTTCGGGTCGCGGATATAGTCTCGGGTACGGTTGTTGCTTGTAAGAGTGCATGCGCAGCATTTAATACGTCGGAATTTTGTTGCACCGGTGACCACTCAACACCGCAGACTTGTCCACCGACAGACTACTCTGCATTATTCAAGAATGCATGCCCTTCGGCTTATAGTTACGCCTATGATGATGCTTCAAGTACTTGCACTTGCTCCGGGTCTGACTACTTGATCACATTTTGTCCAAGTGGGTCCGGATAGTAATTTAATTGCATTTGATTGGTTTTTTTTTTTTTATTTTGTGAATGATTATAGTTTTCTGATGTTATTAATCATTATTTGATGGGAATTAGTAGATAGAATTGTTGATTGGTTTTCAAGACATATAATGAAGAATACTTATAATTTAATATTGTTTCTGACATGAACTCGTATGTGGTTGGTTGGGTTGGTGAGAGATTGATCTGATCTGAGGGGCAAAAGAAATCATTTCAGGGGAGGGGGAAGTGGTTGTTTGCTGAAGTTTGGTGGGTACTTGACAAGGAGAAAGCGGCAAAGGTGGCATGTCTCAAAGTGGTTCAGTTTACTACTGATACTTCAGACTAACACTTCTTCTGACTTCAAATTAGGCCTTAAAAAAACCATATTATATTAATAAAAAAGATGGATAGCATCTTCAGGTAAAGATGTTGGATTTAATACATTCATAAGTGTCTTCGTTGAATCTTCCTTCTGACTTGTACTTATCATTTCTTCACCATACCTTCCATAAATATTAGACAAAACAAATCGAATGAAATTTAATAAAATAGTTTGGATTTATTAGATACGAAACAAAAATGGATCTGGATGAAATTTGAGATGGTGACGTCATGTGAGGGAAGAGGAAGTGTCCTATATTATAATAATAAGCTGCAATAACAAGAAGAACCTCGTACTTCCGACATTTGCATAATTTGCTGTTAACTGACTACTCCTTCCATGTCGGCCTTAAGTCCTGATAAATGCTGGGAAATCTTCCTTTTACTTTTTCCACGCTTGTGGATGAAATAAAGGGAAAGAAGATGAGTAAAGATAGGAAGCAGGAGAGAGTAACAAGTATAAAGAAGGTTTTCGTTAATGTTAAAAGGCCTTTGCCCGTGCCTCCTACCTCTAAAACAAAAGCTTGCTTGCTTTCCCTTTTTTCTTTCTTTTTTTTTTCTTCTTTTTTTTGTTGCCTTTTCTTTTTCTTTTATATGCTGTTTGTTTGTGCATGGTGCATACAGTTTCCAGTTCTCTACAAGGGGGCTTTCGTCTTTGAAAGCCAATCCCACCCAGATTTCTCAAGTGACATATATATATCTGGATGAGCAAGGACATCCACCTACATCTAGGGCACGACCGCTTCGTGCCACTTCCTACAATGGAGCCCTAATGATGAAAATTTACAACCCAAAATCATGAAAACAATTAGGGTAAAAAAGGAAGAAGGAAAAACAGGCGAAAAACTACAGCTGCCTATAATTTACAGACGTCCCTTTCAAAGAAGCGTTACTTGAAAAGAACCTAATCCCCAGACGATTCAACCATGTTACTTTGATTTCTCCAGAGCCTGTACACTGACTCTCACCTTCCTCTTTACTGCTAAAAAGGGTTTGGTCTGAGCAGTCGAGCGACGCTCCGCAGGCTAAATTATAGGATTGGCATGCTGAATGGCATACTCGAAGCCTGTCATCGCCATCCTTGTCGCATTTTTGGATGGAGATCTGATTATTAGCAAAAAATTCAGTCGAGGTAACGAAATTAAAACATCAGCCTGGGAAGCGAAAATGAGCAGAGACGGATAAGTAACTCACCCAACAGGCTAGCTGCTTAGCAACAGTGTCACAATAGTAGCTGCCAAATATGTTTAACAATTTACGGGCGCCACCGGGGAATAATCGGTGGTAGTTGGGCATTACAACAACTTCTTCAAGCTGTTGAAGAATACTTGGTTCACTGGGTGCACAGTGCTGACCAGAAATATCGCTCTGGAGCACGTTCCTGCAAACTGAAAGACTGGAAAGAAGGGAGGAGCTATTCTGACAGGTGTATCCTGCATAGTCCGAGCATCGGAATTCACAAACTCCATTATCACAGACCCCACCATGAAGGCTACATTGTTCGTCACAAACAGCTGCATTTATAAATAATCGAAACATAAAGTTATACTATAACCTATACAAGAATCTCACTCATTCGCAGTGAAATGTGTATTAACATGGTGAATATTTGTTCGCATAAGTTGCATAATAGCCGTTCAGGAAAGTATAAACTTAAGAAAACAAAGGGCGGTTGAATTTATTATTTTACCAGTAGAGCAATCAACACCAGTATAACCATTTTCACAGTTACAGGCTCCATTTGAAAGGCAAACGCCGTGCCCATTGCAATTACCAGGACATGAGCCTGCAAAAGAGATTTTGAGAATTATCAAGTTATGTCACCACGAGGTTTCATACAAGATACCTAACAAGTTTCACTCCATCGATCAACTAAAAGTGGCATGTGATAGTAAGAGCTTACGTTTGCTACAATCATGACCATGAAATCCCAGGAAACAGCGACACGTCCCATCAATGCAGTCCCCATTAAAGTTACAGGAATCAGGGCATTGTCCAGGTACAGAAACTGAGCCAGTACTGCAAAGTTCAAGGTAAGCAGGACATACCAACTCACCTGCAAGCAAGAACACAAAGAAAAGGACAATCAGTACAACTTGCTTGCATAATGTAATCAAATCGATCAATAGGCAGAACAATATAATCACCATTGAAGCCAGGGAACTGCACTGGTCCACCAGCTTCTGGGCATGTTTTCCATATACCATCCACAGCAACCTAAAAGAAAATTGTCAGAATCGCATAGAATAGGCAAGGACAGCAAGAAAAGAGCAGAACTAAGACTGGAAATAAATCAATAACTGATCTCGTGCTCAATATTACTTCGCAGGCCTGCTTGAGAACTCTAAAGCCAGCGCATTGCATTACTAAAGTTAATGTAAAGGATTCACAGGTTACGTGGGTTAAAACTTATCAGAAATATCAGAAGTTATTTCATTTATTCTAATAAATTGAATTATTGATTCATCTTTGTAGAATAAATGACGATGTCATTTTCCAAACAAACATACTTGAGATTAAAGTTGGTGCAATTTTCACAAAATCAAACATACACGACTCGTAATTTACAGCATAATATGCAGGGGAACATCAAATGTGTCAAAGCTCTAAAGCAAACCTCGAGAGAATTGTTCACACATCTGTGCTGATAACAACCATTTCCTTGTGTCACAGAACCTCTCACAAACCCAACGCGTACCAATGACGAAGCCATACACCTATATATATATATATAAAAAGGGATATTCTATCAGCTACAAATGAAAGATATCCTATTAGCATCATACCAAATATTTTTTCTCTCAACCGTATCCTGAGAATTTGACTAACAACTTTTACCTAGAGCTATTGCCCCGAACTTCACCCAACATTCTGTCAGGGGCCCTTGCACTGTTAGTGTCTGTGCATGATCCATCAGAGTAAGCTACAAAGTAAGTGCAGTAATCAGCCAAGGAAGACTGTCCACCTGCAACATAGAGCAATAGAAGTAAATTACATGCCACGAGTCAGTCCAAGCAATCATTAAGATCACATCTTTGTTACCAATATTGAAGCAACATAATTATGATAAACACTATCAGGAACCACTGAAAAAAAATACGTATAAAAGGTTTCAATCAGCAGCAGGACTTCAAGACTTCTACATCAATGACATCATTGGTTGAGGAAATGAAGAGGTCTGGATGCCATTCAACTGGAAATTTCATCTTAATGGAAAAAGATGGAAGAAACGGCATAAAAGCATTCTGCTCTAAAACACACCTTTATTTGGCTGTGGAAAGTAGCGAGCCCACTGAGGAAGGTCCCCACTATAACTTACAATAGGGCAGTAACCCTCTGCTTCTCTGTTGTAAGTACAACCAGATAACTGAGAGGCGTTGCAACGGTACTGCCCCTTCCAGAGATTACAAGGGGAGATAACAAAATCAGTTCCTTGGTTGCGACCCCAATCAAGACGGTCTGCCATACTATAGTTAGCCTGGTACCACCCACTATCCTCCAATAAAGCCAGTGTCATTTTTGAAACTACAGACCTTGTATCTACAGATCCTGTCATAATTTCATTCATAAGAAGCCTTTTTTCCCAGTGTGACCCTGCAAGAAAATCATGAAACAAGAAATGAACACTTCAGATCAGTATTCATGCAGTCAATTTGTTTTTAACATAAACTTATGCTCTTTGGTCAGTATTTCTATTTCCATACAAAAACATACAATATAGATTACAGAACACATCAATTTTTCATATGATTTCTGCAGGAATAAGGAAATAATTCCAACTGCCAACATATATATTGGTGTCCAGGTCAAAGCAAAGCTAAGAGTTGCTAAGGAGAACAAGAGCTCAAAGGAAGAAAAACCTGATGTGCCACGCCCTCCCCCATCTTCAAGTTCTAAACCAGTAAAATTTCCAGAGAAAGCCTGCCAACAAGAAATGAGATAAAATAAACTTATGCACGCATTGACACATATATAGAAGAGGTAAAATAACATTTAAGATATGTAATTACCCCATAATGATGTCGTGAATGCATGACAACACGTGGAAGCACCACACGCGTTACCATCCTCCCAAGTTTCTCATCCATGACTTGTTCAGTAACCTGAAAGTGAAATATGGCATGCAATGGTGAGATTCCAAATTTATTAATCATTAACTACTTGTGCATGCAGAAAAATCCACTTCAAAGAGGCAAAAGCGTGTGTTTTTGAATTTCAAACGAGAAAAAATGACGAACAGAGATCAAGATTCTAGCATTTTTCTCCAATAGCCCATCCAACAATTAGCTAATTTTTGGTTCAAAAAATATCTCTTGAATTGCAGTTCACCTCTAAAGTACATCAAAGAACCTCGTCGTTTTCTTAGCCATTAACTTATTTCATTTAGAATGCCATCAGAGTATCTACCTGACCACGCCTTCTTTTCCTCTCATCCCTGAAGTGAGCAAAGGCATGGGGATCAAAACCAAGAACATGCATAACCTAGACAAAATTAAGCCTGTCAGCCAATACAAGAAAAAAAATTCAACATTATACCCCAAACACATTAATGTAAACACTCATGACCTCATGTATCAGTGTAGCTGAAAGTAACGTCTCTGCCTCAGCTGTTAAATGGCGAGGAGCAACATTCACATGCCCTGCAAACGAAATATTCCATTCAAATATTCATTGCATCAATCAGTAAAACAAAAATATAGTATAAACAAGGTTACAAGAGGAAAATACCAGCAATTGCACGACCCCACTGATCACGTTCACATGCCACTGCCCATGCAAGAGTGTTGCCAGTGGTAGGTCTGGTAGTCACCAGCAAAACTAAATCTGCATCGGCCACACCTTCTGGATAATTACATAAGGTAAAATCTACATTAGAAATTTGGATATTGAAAATACCATCAAAAAAAGCAAGACTGTAGATGAGCAATAACATAACATAGGTAGCAAAATGTACAGATTTCACCTTCCACATATTCACGTGGAAGTTGCACTCCCCCATCTTGCCCACAAGCAGAATATCCGCTCAACCGCAAATTTCCCTTCACAGGCTCGACAGCTAGTGCCCTTCTAAACCAGTCAGCCGTCTGCCCCAATGCCTGCAAGAAATTGTTTGCAGAATTAATTCTACGCTTATTATATACTCACAAAAACTCTATTCCTCGTATAGATGTTTGTACTTTTCATATAAACATGTGCCTCATGTTCACATGGCTTAGAAAGCAAGTTCAGTTAAAAACCTTATGAAGGCGTTTCCTTTTATCCTCCCCAGATATATCATCCAAAGTGCAGTTATACCAACAATCACTATAAATTGGAGGATCACTATGAGGATTGCAAGGAGGAGTTCCAGGAAGAGATGTAATGGGAGGTTCCCCAAGCTGACAATAAGAAGAAACATAAAATACGAAGAGTATCAGCCATACATTCCCAATTTAACATAAGCTACCAGTTCATTCCAAATACTTCTGGCACTACCAACCTTCACTGTCTCGCCAACTTTTCTGCAATCTCTATCAGGTGAGTGGCCAACAGCATCATAATTTAAGAAAATCCTCATGGGCTGCTTTACATTATTTTTCGGCAATTGAATATCTGAAACTCCAAGCAAAGCCCTTCCTTTATGATGAAAGGATCCATATATGCCCGAGTGATCATAAACCTGTGGGGTAACAGAGTACACCTTGCGACCAGGTCGCCTGCGCTGTTCAATTATCTGGTCATGAATACATGAGTGGGAAACAATATTTCCACTTCCCCTCTCTTCAACTTGCCATTGGACTTGGTGTTCTTGGTGGTTCGCATTAGCAGCACAGATGCGCAAAATTATCAATGCAACAACCTATTGCCGGAAAAGTGGAAAACAACAGAAACTAATTACGTCATCCAAAATAAACGCCAAACGGTACGTGATTGTAAGACAGAAACCTTCGGAAATGAAATATGATATTGAACATGGAAAAGCTTACGATAATGCTACAGATCTGACAAACAACAGTATTTAGATAGCTAATACCAGAAAGAAGAGTATTTTATGCTCCATGAATTCAATTTAGCTAGACCATAAGTTACTAGAACAACAAATTACTGTAATGTGGACTCCAGAATCATTTATACTAGAACGAAAACTTTAGACATATGATAGGCCCAGTTTATTTGAATGATTGAAAATAGCACTTACTTTCCTAAAAGAAGATGTGTTTACAAGAGTTAAGAATGACCTAAAACAAGACACGGAAAAATAGATAGAAAATAAAAAAGGAAAGCAACAGAAAGATAGTGAGCAAACAAACAAAAGATATTTCCGTGATAAGAAAAGGAAAATGTTAAATTCAACAAAGTTACAGAAGCACTATCAATTAGGAATACCTTGCTTCACTAGTAACACCGAATCCCAATCCTAAATCCCAAGTCCTAGTTTGGTTCCCAAGAAAAACATAAGAGTTGAACTAAGAAAAGAAGCCTCTGATTTTTAATGATTACTTCAATTACTTCACAGTGCAGCAAGCAACATCATCAGATTTTTTTTTTCTTTCCTGCAAGCAACAAGTCCTCAGATTTTATTTCTCTAATTTTTTGCGAGTTTTCAGTAACAAGCAGCCTCTACATTTAGGAACTAACAACTCAATTAGCCATCAAAATATCTCATTTATATAAAAAAAAAAAACAGGTAAAAAAGAAAAGAAAGAAAACCATAATAAATTGGAAGCAAAAGAAAACAAAAGGCAGACCTCGAGAACAACGACGGCAAATCTGAGCTTAACAAGCGAACATGAACCAATGCTACTCTGAAATATAATCTCCATGAAACAACGAAAACGGTGTCGCTCAACAGTGTAGAAAATTCCATCAAATCGCCAGAGATTTCCCGATCGGCCTTAACACCTTGAAAAACCGCTGGCTCTCCCACATTTCCAAATGCTTAAAATCAAACACATAAAACAAATATGTCTATGCACACATCCGCATATCAGCACGAGCAAAAACTAAAACAAACTGCAAATTTTTTTTCCACAATTTAAATTTATCAGCGCCTTCAATATGAAGGAGAGAAGTAACGGGAACAAAAGGAGAAAATAACTAGGGTTTAATTAGCAGCACATTGGGAACAGATTCAGAGTTCAAACTCAATATCTGGAGATTTTTGAGTTCTTGGAGGATGAAATGAAAAAGAAAAACAGTGACAGTGAAGAAGGCAAGAAGGAAGTAAAATAAATAAAAATAAAAATAAAAGAGAGAGAGAGGGAGAGAGGATTGAAAATCAACTGGATTGGGTGGGGGTGGGTAGACCTGATAACTTGATATAAACTTTTTCATAATTTAATTTTTTTATATTATTTTATAGGTAGGTTTTTTTTTATTACATGTAAAACAATATTATGTTGGCAAGTGGCAGAAATTAAATATCAGTCCCATTGTAATGTCTATTTGACCTTGTTGTAACTCTCAAATTTACCATATTACCATTGAATTTGTTATTATGATAATTGGCTCACGTAAATATAGGATCTTATTACGGGATCAAATCAACGCGAGTGGGATTTAGTAGGACGGTCCATCTCCACGAATTATTTTATTTACAGCCAATAAATAGCTGGATTAAAGTACATATTTCTATTTTATTCTAAAGCTGGATATGTTGGAATCATGATTAAATAAATAAATGCAGGCTCATTATTTTATTTTTATTATCTTACGTTAATAAGATATATCTAAATTGGAAAGTATATGTAATAATTAAACTTATTTCTGGTTAATTATAATTTTAACCATATAGTTTTCAAGTATAGTTCTGGTGCAATGCCGTACATCTAATTAACCCAAAGTTTATTATGAAATTTTTATATCACTGTGAGAATTAATATTATTGACATATACTAATAATTATGATTTAACAAAAACTAATACATAACTTATATTATTATTGATAGATAGATACATAATTAAAAGTCTGAAATATTTAATTTAAGCAGGCAGATTAGGTCAAAATAATTGTTAATTAGGGGGAGTTATGAATAATAAAATATTGATGATAAAATTAACATGGACTAGTCAGCTATCTTTGAAAAAATGGCTGATGAATGATTCAATTTAAGTTTTACGTAGGAACGAGTAAAAATATGATACGAATGAAGAAGTGTGTAATATATGGTTTTGCTGAACAAATCCAACCGTACAAATTGACCTGATAAAACGAGACCAATAATGTCATGCATTCATATTTTATGAAAAATATAGAAATAAAAATTTATAATATAAAATCAAAGCAGGAGCCTTTTCCAACCCAATTTAAATTAATCATAAGATTCAATAAAAGTAATGGTCATGCCGGAAAAGTCTCCAAGGAAATCATCACACCACAGACGCCTTTACATTCGTACTTCATTTATGGGTATTGATCAGGGAGGAGTGGGTTGAGGTTTGACATTGTTTTAGTTGAAGATAAGCTTTTCGAAACAAAAACCAAGGCTCGTAAGCATCAACTAATCAACCCATGAGCCAGACCGTAAGTTGCATCATTTATTATTATTATCATTATTGCTTGAACGATCAATCCACGGATCGCCCGTATATCTTGCATAACGAGTTGCCGATGGGCCGATTTTGACTCCCATTTCTTTATGCATGTACGTAGAGTTTGACTTCTGGATGGCATAGATTTTTATTAGATTATTACGAGAAATCAATTATCATTAATCGATTAAAATTATAATACATGGGTTGAGTGCATGTAATCCCCCGGTTGCTTGATCTTCATGCAACCTGAGAAAAATAAAATGAGTGATTACGACAAGGGGCCGGACTTCATTAGCTAGCACCATACAAATTAATTGTGATTAAATATGATTTAATCACTGATGGTGATTATATTGGACCGACAGGTCAAAAACTTCCGGCATGACTGGAATTTTAATTGCATTTGGTACAACTATTTCTAATTAATATGTAATTTAAGATAATATCAATGCTTGATGTTGAAAAATTATATCAAAACATCATATGATGCTTTTAATTGATTTAAATTTTTATAACTTGTTATTAATGTAATTTTATAAATATTAAAATATTTACTACAATAAATATTAATTAAAAATGAAATAACTTATTTATAGTAATAATAACAATAGTAATAATAATAATATATCAATGAATTATAATTAATATGATAATATTACTTTCTTATTTTTTAAAAAGAAAGTAATTAAAATGGAAAAAAAAAAAAGGGAAAACGTGAGCAGGTGGAAACTAGGTCGCAGCCACGTGATTACAGCTTCGTGCAGTGTCACGCGCTCTTTCTAATTACCTCTGTAATAAATGCAATGTCCTAATCACACTAACTAAAACCCACCAATAAAAGTTGGCATTCTTATGGTCAATTTTTAATTGGATTTCCTAACAATAGTCTTTATAGTTAATAAATATTATTAATATCGTTAATTAACATTTAATTTTCAAAATAAACTATATACGGACGTGTTTGTTTTCTAATTATTTTTTTTATTATAAGAGTGTAAATTTTTATTTAAATTGATAATTAGAAATATTGAATTTATACAGCACGTGAAGATAATAATTTATCACGAGGGCTTGAAATGTAATTTCTCATCCAACGGTCACAGCCAAATGTGCCTGTAATTCAAGAAATTAAAAGAAAAAAAAAAAGGGTATTATTGATTGTATAATTGATCACGTAACAATGGGCCTTCTTGATTGATTATTGGCATCTTCAACACACCCACATGCTGCTGCTGACGTGTAATTTTCCAGCTCTCTCTGCCACGTAATTTATTTTTCAGATAAATTATTTTCATTTATTATTTAATCATGTTCAATTATATATATATATTAATAGAACATATCAAATGTGTGGGAATGGTCATGACAAATATCAAAATTTCTTTCGTTTTGTTAAAGAATAATACTTAACTGTAATTTAATCTTCTCATCATATATAATTATTAATTAATCCCTGTCATGTAAATTTGATAAAAAATATGATAGATACCTATAAATATTTTGATGATTGAATTGGTAAGGATTAAATAATAAAATGCTCATTATATAATATGGTAATGACTCTATTCTAAACTATAATTAAATCTTATGAGATAATAAATCTATATTTAATAACCGATCCTAAGAAGCTTATCAGTTATTTATCAATTTGAAGATGACATTCAGGGAACGAGATTGGAACCATGATCAAATAAAGTTTGATATTGAAATTAGTCAATATTTATTAAACAAAATTCTAAAATTAAATCACAATAATAAAAAATTTGAAGATTATGATGATCATAACTTATAATTCAAATATTTATAGTTTCTTTTTATTTCATTTCGGTTAATTCTTTTGTTAGCATTTAGATTCAGACGTTTTATGAATGTTAATGATAAACTGTTTTTTTTTTTTTTTCTTTTCAAGAAGCTGCCATAGCCGAGAAAAAGTGATCAGCAACGTGATGCTGAATGGAGAATGGGGAAGAAGTGTCGGGCAATTAGCTATCGTATTCGTGGGGCATGGGAAGGAATTATTTTGATAAAGTTTCCCAAGAAGAATGAGTTGAGTGGCACAAGAGGTTGAAACGACCGATTTCATAATTAACGTGTGGGTCAGCTGTAGACCTCAATGCTAAGTTGTTATGGATGTGCATTGGCCATTTCTATGATGAACTGGACTCGCAGCATAATGATTAGGATTCTGTCACTACTCCATTCAAAATCAAGTAGTAGTTCAAATGGTTGATTTTATTTCTATACTATTATTTCTTTATTTTATACCAAAGCAAAGTTTTATTGATGAACTCTGCCGTACAGTTCAAAGAGACGATAATGGTTTTTGTTTTTGGAGAAAGTGGAGCTTAGGAACTTTTATAGGAGGAAGCTCTGTCATATGTTATCCCATCCATGGCTGCTGATTCTGGCCTTGCAGAGAAACGGGTCCAACTTTTGCATTGATTATAGTATTCTCGGTTTGGATTATTCTTTTTTTGCTATTTTCGCATAAGATCTCAGCTGTTTTCACCATTTTCCATATCATTGCTTAGGAGATATGGAAACGGCAAGATCTTTAACTTTGCGAAGAAGCATCGTTCATGCGAAGGAAAAAGTGGGAGCGAAAGAATACTAGTACAGTACAAGTTTAACAAGAAAACACCTTACAGAACGAAGCTGTGATGTTTAATATTTAAGATGAATTCATTAACGAATACTTTACATGGACATCTTTGCATAGTTTGCGAGAAAAGGAACCTATCCGACGGCAAGGCAGGCAAAAGACATGTGAACGGGGTCAAGGCCCAGCCCAAAACTCCTGAAGGGTTGGCCGCGAGTCTAGCCCACTGTGACCAAAATATACATACACAGATCATTGCCTTTAGTCTGAAACCTCAATCAGATGTATAAAACTGAGTTCAGTCTATCCAATTACTGAAGGAAAAACCACAATCAAAAACCTTTTTTCCTTTTGTTTTGGCAATTTCATGTTACAGGAAATGTTTATTTATATGGACTTAATTCAACGGTGTGACCATTCGTTTCCAAAGCCGAATGATTTGTCATGTTTGGCTCTGGCAAGACCATCATCGGAGTATGGATAGAATGCTTTACGGAGCTGAGCATACTTTTCGATATCAAAATTGTAAGATTTCATGAGTTTCTTCTGCTTCGCCTTGAACCTGCGCTGGAAATAACCTTGAAAAGACGGCTCCACGGATGTCCGGAGGAAAAAAACATAGGCAAGTGCGAAATGAAGCGAAGTGACAAAAAAGCATATGGGCTCCATCACATCCCAACTCAGTTCCCAAAAAGTAAGCCTCATGAACCCAAGTGTTTGAGCCACCATTAACCCAAGCCCACAATAAAGTTCACCTTTTACTTGGGCTCGGGCCTTTTGGTCTATTTCGGCTTTTTGCAGCTCCATGTGCTCCAGCTGTTTTTTTCTCGGATCATTCGGTGTGGCAAATGCCTGAGAGAGTATGTTTTCCATTGATTTCGCCACCTGTTAATCAGAAACAAAAACCATTTTAACAAAGAATGAAAAAACATTTGGTGGGTTTAATCAGAAAATCACTACCCAAAAAAAAAAAAAGGATTGTCGTTAATCAGGAAGCAAGAGGGAGAGCAAGTGGCGCTAAAACCAATTGCATGCCACTTGCAACTTTATTTCTCTTGGCATTTATGAGGACAGGGTTTCACGATGCATGAATTCCAGTCCCTTAAAGTGGCTATAGATATTTAAATCGTCATCAGATCTTTCGGTCCATCATGCTCAGGCACAAAGCACGGGCTTTTCCCTTTCATGTTTTAGTTCTATTATGGGAGTGGATATCATTGTAAATTTATGACTCCTGGTATCAAGCTTAGGCCTTTCAGTTGTTCCATCAAATAATCTTTACCGGTTTCGCTATTCATGTCACAAACACACGTGTTTAGACGCAATATTTTTCCTTTCAAAATCGTGTACCTGATGGGGCCGGAGGAACACAATATTCCCCAAAACGATGACGTTTCCGCTGCCATCTAGCATCTTGGCAAACTCAACGCCTTGATCTTCATTTTCACACTCCTCTGCACAGATCTGAACGAATTCAGAGTACAAAATCGAGCTCTTCGGAATATCTCTAAGCCTCGCTTTTAACTTCTCCAACCGAGAAAGCTTCAAAAGTTTTCTTGCATCCTCAATCGATATTCCAACCAAATTTGAATCTTTGGCCGCCGGTGGAGGAGCAACTTCATCCAGTCGGAGTCGGTCTCCGGTAATGTTGATGCTTTTAAGTTTGTCCCTCAGCTTTTCACCAACCGGAACTGATAGAAAGTCAGGTAGGTGGTTAATAGCTCCCCGGTGAAGGAAACGCCGGAAAAATCCTTTCATGGACGTATCCGGAGAGGAAAGATACTCTCTGTGAAAGTTAGTTTTGGCTGCATTTGGTGGTGGAATTGTAAGCTGGGGAGAGAATGGTGAGTGTTCTTTGGATACAGCCTGTAAGGCAACTCTGCGACCATCATAAAAACGCTTCGAGAGAAATTTACGAAGCGCCATTGAAAGAAGAAACAGAGGCCTGAAGTTAAGAGAGTGAAAAAAAAAATGGTCTTTTTTTTTTTTGAAGTGCTGAAAGAAGAAGATGAAGGCAGCGGGTATTTATAGGGTCCAAATAAAGAGGGGAATCTGGTGGCCCCATAAATGACAATTAACTCTGTCATTATTCACAAAAGATTTAACGGCAGTAGAAAAGTGAAAAATTTCGAACGCGAGATTTTGAAATCAACAAGTAAAAGGAAAGTTAACGGGAGGAGAGTGGATGTGATTGGTCAGTGTCAACCACGCGCGTTAATACTGTTTGATTCAGGGAGGGTGGTAATGTTGTAGAAAGACGAAAATAGCCCTACACCTTCCTCAGGCATAGGAGTAAAAGCAGAGGTGGGGCTGAAGCAGGAGGAGATTCAGGTGATGTCATGGAACAAGATTCCGACACTTGTCAAACCTGGTTTTAATTCTTCCGGGAACATTTTGGGTCGCCGTGAATTTCTTTTCAGGGGAAAGATAAAAATAAAAATAAAATTCAAGTCCGGCAGGCTGATTAAATGCAGTCTAAACATCAATTTTGCCAATTAATGCACTTGCTATGGGATTGAATTGATTGTTTTGTGGAGTAATCCTGGTAAGTCTTAATCGGTCAAATGCTTGTGTATCCTTGTATATTTTAGCAGGGGAGGGAAAACATTAGGAAATTTACTTACAAATACTCCCCTTCTGTAATCATATCACACTTCTATATCATTATTATTTGATAATTCCATCCATGTGTTTTTTATTTAATTTTAATGTGAACAAATTATTTATATTTGTTTAAAATATATTTGTTTATTTTAATATTTTTTTAATAAATAATAAGATATTTTAGTTATATGATCATTTTTTTTATTTATTCCTTCGATGAAGATAATGAATAATGAATATATTTTTATATTTTTATTTTAAAAATTTAAAATAAAAGAATTATTTATATTTCTTTAGAAAAGCATTTTCTTATTTCAATGGTGAAGATGGATGATTTCTATGCTAAATTAATCATGTAGATTGCATGATTGTGCAGAATTTTGAAAAGCACTGAAAATGCATTAAAAAAAGAAAAATCCAATGTTAGACGGAGCCTTCACCCGACCCGAGTGGATGAGGGCGTCAATGTCTTTAAGCTAAAACAGTTTAGTTTCAATTTCTCAAAACCCGTCAGGATTTGAGATTTTCATGCCAATATCGAATCGTGAGAAAATGGGAAAAATTACGAAACGCCAAAAAGCAGATACGTACATATTTAATTAAAGCTTTGTTGAGTACGTACAGAAAATGCTGCCAGATGCAAGAAGTCTGATAATTAACGTGGCTGATGCCGGTTCGAACCGGTTGCCACCGACTCACCGCCCGTTATATATGAAATTTTGGAAAGCGCTGGTGCCCTTGTCTTGGCCACATGGTGGCCAAGTGCCTACGGTAGTTGATAAAGTTATGTGACGTGGTTCAAAACGAAATTGCATTGTGAGCTTATGGCAGACACGTTTCTTCTGCTCTGGGGTTTGAGTCGGATCGATAATTTTACGTAGGATTATGAAATGAAACGACAAATCAATTAACTGATGATACATACATTTTTATTTTTATTTTTTACGTAAAATCCATCTATTATTCTATATTTGCATAGAAGAGCATATCCAGGATATCATTTTTGCTTGATTCTCTCTATAAGGGCAGATCTTGTACATTAAATACTTCGATCGAAGGTTTAATTTTGAATCTCAGTTAGTTTTATATGGCTTTCTTGATGAAATCATCCCTTTTTGTTGATATTTGATCCCTTTTAAGCTATTTTGATTGATTGATGTGGTAAAATACTTATTTATTAGCTATATCCATTTGTTTTTATTATGAAATTCAAATAAGCAAGCATGATTTTAATAATTAAAATGAAATTTATGATGAATTGATACATGGGTATATGAAAAAGGGGATTTTGGTTGAAGGGTATTGGGAAGGAAGGCTATAATAAGATCGAGGGGGGTGGTGGGGCTGGTTATGGTGTTAGAGGAATACAAAATATTATTAATATTGATTATTATTTTAACAAACTTGGTTTGAAATTGCATAGATCCAATCATAGAAAAAGGATAAACGAAATGACTATACTGTAGTTGCTTGTCCCTCACGAACAAACACACCCATAACACATTATGGATGCATTTGCCATGTCTACGTACTCGGGATATATTTATATGTTTATATCTACCCACTTACCATGTAATTGAGTCCTACCCGTAAGAGTATCCTTTGCCTTTAGTGACCAATAATTTTTGTTACTTTTTGCATATCCATGACTTGCTTGTTTTGATCACCATCTTCATTGACTTTTCTACTTTCTTTTAATTTTTTTAATATAATATTAAAATATATGTGATTAAAAAATTAAAAATTTAATCTGTAGAAACTTTAATTATTAAAATAATGAATTTTAATGATAGATAAATACATTTCAAGCCTAATAAGCATTTACATGCAGGATATATATGATAGTTGTTTGATTCATTATAAAACATAGTTGGATGATTACATATTATGATGCTTAGTACTTACAGATTTTAGAGTATGCCTTGTATATGTATCCACTTGTTCGCAAGAATCACAACGTTGCATTGTGAAGTAGGATTAAAATATAAAATAAGATGAAGTTTGTTATAACCAAGCACAAGTGACTATATACTAAATTAAGAGGCTCAAGTGAGGGGAAGGTGATGTGGAGTCTGCCAGGATGGGGATCATTCTTTCTTCTTTATTCCATTTAAAGTGGTAATGCTGCCTCCCTCCCTCCAAATTATATGGGATAATTCCTCTCTTAATTATGTTAATCCACCCTAATTAAGCTACCATTCATGGAACACATTCCCATTTTCAAAAGTTTTATGCTTCTAATATCAATACGATTCTATTCAATTTTAGCGTGAATTAGCAGAAAAAGATAAATATTAATTGATTTGTTAAATTTATATGCAGATGTGGAAGAATGAAGTGGATTCTAAAACCAAGTTGGGGAAGAGATTCCAATGGTAGCCTTGATGAAGAAAGCAAAGCTACAATAAGAATATTCTATCAAAAGAATATGGGAGATGCCGAGGAAATGTCAGACTGCCAACAGTGGGCATGAATCAGATCGTGGAATCTCAAACAAATTGGGGAGGCCGGCAACAAGGCACGGAATCGTATGTGTTAGGCAAGAGGCCTTCGGATTCCATTTATATTGTTATTATTATTATTATTATTATTATTATTATGGGTAAGAAATTCTCTGCGAGAAGAAGAACAGGGTAGTGGGATGTCTAATACACCCATTCTCTCATGTGGTAGCCTAACACCAGTTCCACCCACCAAATTCCATTCTATCCACATCTTTTGGATTTTGTATTTCCCCATATACACACTATACGAACCTCTTTATTATGTTAAGTTATAGTTATTCGGATGGAATTATGATAACTAAATTCCCATCTTTATTCCTCATTTTCTAGGTCTGCATTGAAGTGGACGCATGTTCCGTGGCAGCGCCATTGGCGTGCTACCAGCTTACCAGTTTAAGGGGTGTCCTTATTCGGTGGGAATCCTCCATGGCATTGCACCCATTTCCTCCATCCCACACTCCTATTATTAATTATTTCACACCCATAATTATATATATATATATATATTTGAAAAAGGGGAATGAAAATCTTCGCGTTTTATTTAGAAAATGATTCTACGTAAGCCCACTGGCTGCAAGTGCTTAGGCTTTTCATTTTGTAAGCTATGGAGGCTGACCTAATGAAGGGCAACATTGATGGCAATTTTGGTGACAATGTCAAGCTTTTTTCCTACTTGGTCCACTTACTCACCTTCACATTTTGATGATCTACCAAAACTAATAATCAATTAAGTTATGTGTATATATATATATATCATCCAATCAGTGATTAATTTGCCAGATTATTAGACATGCACCCACATTGACTACTTTCTAATACGTCTACTTACTCTCAAGTACGTGCATGCTTAATCATTTCAATCAAGTATTCAATTCATCATTATTGAATTTCTTACCCATAATGTCTATAAATTCTTAATACCCAAAAAGAATATTAAACCAATAAGCAAAGAAGTATTTTCGGTCACATCATCTTGGCTTGGGGCAGGAATTGTCATTAAAGACGTGATATCCTTAGTCACTCCCAACATTTGTGAGTTCATTTTTCTATTGATATTTTATTGGTGGCTCATGACGCATGCCATTCTCATTTTGTCCCGTGTATATATATACGTAACGAGATCGAGATCTAGATAGATTATATCATGATATGTTAAAAATTGTATTTCTCGTAATATTTTGATATATCTATCAATAAAAATAATAAAATAATATTTGAACACGTATTTTTAATATTAATTTTAGAAATATAATAACATTTTTTGTGTAGATTTTTTTAAGTAGAAGGGAATCCCAAAAATAGGGCTGATTTTGGTGAATAAAAAAGCCTATCCCATCCATGTTTGCATGCAATAATGTATGAATGAATGATTAGCTTACTTCATTCTCCATGGATCCACTTTCTTCCATCTGAAGAAAAGAAAAACAATGGAAAACCAAAGGGCTAAAAGGTAGAGACAAGAAGATATCAAACACAATAAGAAAGCAAGCAAGTGCTTTGTGATCACATTCAACATGTTGCCATTAAATTTCCATCAAAAGTACTGCTCTAAGTGCAACAAATGTTCATACTTTTATGGCTTTAGATTGATTCAATATTCTTCTATTCACGAAATAATTAGCTATTAACTGTCACGATCTTTAAAATATAATTCAAATTTTTTTAAAAAATTTAATCTAGAAGCCGTAACCTCTAGAGAGTTAATGGGATCTTGAAGATAAAAATGACACGTAATGAAATTGATCAAGTATAATTAAATGTGGTTAGGCATATATACATACACATAGACATATACATATACATATAATTTAGGGTGGAATCTGACGCACTCGCAGCTCTGGTAATTGACAGGACTGAAAATGATGAAGCATCGTCATCTTCTACATGTAATCCAAAGGTGCTCCTTGATAATATGTTTATGTAGGAATGGATGGCAGAATATGAACTCCCAGTTGCTCTGTGGCAGTGCTCTATACACAGATGCCCAATTCTTCTCCGGTTCATTCTCAGCCACCAAATACACTTTTTTTCTCCTGCACCATGTTTCCATTAGCATCAACATGTTTTTAAGTTAATTTAAAATTATCAGTTGGTTCTTTATTAATTAACTTTAATATCATAATTATCCGACCTCAAATTAATAACTTTTATTATAGGATTTTTTTTTTAAATAAAATAAAAAAGCAGACACTCCTATTCTTAAGGAGATTCTTGTAATAGATATAAGAGTAAATTTTAGAAACCCTACAAGCAGAAAATTCTGAGATTGTTACCCACGTAAAATTATAATATAACCATGATGTGGGCATATTCGAAATGGGAAGATGCTGGAATGTGTCAATCTGCCATATCTTGCCAGCATTTGGGTTATTCCTGGCTGTATTTCTGGAGGCAGCATCAAGTTGACGAATGGGTTGAATCTTCGTGTATACCAGATTTCATCATTCATCATTACATCACCAGATTCATATATTCATTTCTATCCTATATATATATATATATTCATCAACAAATCTCTATGCTGATATAGAATTTATTCATGTCTCAATTATTATTTCCTACTTGCCATGTTACAGAAGCAAAGAATCCTTCATAATTTCAACTGGGTATCACATGTGTTTAGTAATTATTCTAATCGAATTTTTATATATATTTAAAAAATACTTAAAAATATCTGAAATGAACGATGAATTTCTTTAATCATCAAATTAATCAATTATTAATGAAAATATACTATTTTAATGAAAATATTTACAGCAAAATAGCTTTTTTTTATTGTGGTTTTTCTAATATTACATGAATGTGTTATGGAGTTTTATTAAATTACTATTTAAATGGACTGCTTTAATTATCAACTCCCACCCTTCACTTTTAAATGAATATGAATGCAAACAACAATAGTAATTTAATGATTTTACGTATGAAGTGATAACATCAAATACCATCTAAATAAATTACCAATACTTTATAACTTTGATCTTATTTGCTAATATTTATAAGAAGAAAACAATACTCCATCTAATTTTTATATATTAAATAATCAATCAAAATTATTAAAAACAATCAATAATTATCATTGCAAGAAAACTTTGATTGTTGATTAAAAGAAGAAACATGGGGGTGATTGAAATGAGGGTTTGAGAGAAAAGCATGTAATTAATCAGCACAAGCTTCTCTTTTTGACCAAATAGAATTTCTCAAGAAATTAATTCATAAATAATACAAAAAAAACAGCCCCAATATTTACATTAATTACGGCCCATCTTCTTTGATTTCATATTGAACGCTGTTTTGTTTTGTTTTGTTTTGCTCTTCAACTTTTAAAAAGAAACAAAACATGGAGGAAATAATCTCATCTAAAACTAATCAAGATCGAAAAATAATTACAAAATATAAAAAATTTTCAGTTTTTAATTTTCTTGTAGTCGGAATCTTCGAAATCATAATAATCCTTAATTAGAATTAGATTTCAATTGAAATTTTGAGAATATTTATTTTGTACTGAAACATATTTGTGTAATATTTTCCATAATTAAAATTGAATATTAAAAGTTATGTAAATGAAGATGGGAAAAGGAAAAGGGTGTCAGGAAGAGGAAGACGAGAGAAGAGTAGTGGGTGGGGTGCGTCTGATTCAGCACAAAGCACAAAGTGGGTTCCTAGTTTGTGGGATCTTAATTGAATCTTTGACCAAAAAGTGAATGAATCTTTGTTTTATTATAGTTTAAAGTAATGGTATAAAAGCATGGATTCCATTACGGAGAGCGGAGACTTTCTGGGCCTTTAGCTACGGAGCAATTAATTAATACTTACGGTCGTAATTGAAGGATTTGTGAGAGGCTCTCTTTGTCTCTGTCTCGTGAAATAAAGGGTGAACTTTATTGATAGGAATGGCCTCTGCTGAAAAAATGGCTAGCTCGTCCGCTGTACACAGTTGCGTGGTGTGACCAAAAGTGTTACGGCTTTGAAATGAGTGCTATTGTGTTTGTCAGTTTCTGTAGGATTTTTGGAGTTTCTTGGAAACTTCTTTTGTTTGATGAAAATACTGTTGCCAGGAATCAAATTGCTTGTGAAAGTGACAAGAAGTGTGTTCCGAGTAGCAGAAGAAATGGCCAATGAGCCTGCCTCATGGGTCATCATTCATTCCTTCCCATTTCAAGTGTTTGAAACTGGCGGCATGCCTCAACCCAACAAGTATGTTGAAACGGCCCGACAGGCTTTAGCTATTGACCCATTACCCATTAATACCGCCCGGATCTGGAGGTGTGCTCAAAGCCTAACGAAGATAGCCTAGCCTCTCATAAGATTGAAGCCCTGCGATTACTTAACCTTAGCTTTAAGACTGTGACAAACTATTCTTAAAAATAAAAATAAAAATAAAAATAAAAATAAAAAAGGGGAATAGGTTTGTAAAAAAAAGAGAAGAAAAATAAGAAGAGGAAGGTGTGGGGTAATAAGCGTGTTGGTCCCCATTGATATTCGGCATATCTTTGGGATTTTGACTTTGCAATCCATTATTCATCTCTTCCTTCCTGCCTTTTTCCTTTCTTTTCAATCTTCCATTTTCCATTCTGATATTTACAAGCAGCCGCACAAATTGGAACGTATTTACAACTTTCAGAAACCCACTTCCCCACGTCAGCAATACATTCAACCAAAGCTTACAAGAACATTGACAACGGATTTTTGTTCTTCAAGTTAACCAGTTTTACATATATATATATATATATATATATATATATACACAGCTACGCCTATGAGGAAAGGAAAACAAAAAGAAGAGAAGACTCTACAGCTTGGAGGAGCTACTTAAGATCTTATAGCTAGCAGAGACGATAATCATGGGCAACAAAGCCATACATTCAGTTACAGACAGGAAGGGAAGCGGATATTTGTTTTTAGATACCAGTAACTGTTAGCATTGAGAGTGAAGATCAATCATCTCTCGCTTTCACCTCGGCTCTCGGTCAGTTGCACACAGTCTTCAGCCTTTTAGCAGCCTGAACAAACCCCACAATCACCTGTAACTCATCCATTTGCTTCACCACCAAAAACCAACTTGAGTTTCAGCTCACCATTATTGGAATGATTGCAAATGATAAAAAGACATCTATTCTAGATAATCATTTTCTTTTGGAAAAACGATGAACAAATTAGTACCTGAGACATAAAATGCCTCTGGACAACATCCACTAGCTGCTCTTTTGATGGGTTGGTGGGAATGGTGTCCACCTGCATGATATATATATATATGTTTAATCATTTAATAAATGCTTAAACTTGATTGCTAAAAGACTGTATAAAATAACAATCATGGTTCCTTTCTTAATCACAAAGGACTCACAAGATTGAAGTGTTTCCAATATCTCCATAATGCAGCCATTTCCAATCTGCTTAGGTCAACCTTCTGTAATGGAACATGTGTTAAAAACAATTCGATTTCTCTTTCTTGTCTTGTCTGCTCTATATGCACAAGCGTATGGTAGTGGGAGTGGTATAAAAAGAGAATACATACGGTTGTCCGACGAGGCATAGAAACAGAGCCCTTAGACTGGGAGTCATAAGAAAGCGATCTGCTCATGGTTTTGTGAGATGAACCCGTTGATTTATGCGTCCGATGCCTTGATCCATGGGATTTTTGGGTATCATCGGATGCTGGAAAAATCAAAGATAACATAAACCATAATTAAAAGGGTAGTGGTGGACCCTGTTTAAAGATTAAAAAAAGATGATGAAATATTGAAGCTTTTTTCCCAATAGTGAAAGTAAAAGGTGAAGATAGAAAGGATCCTATGCGTTCGATTGGTTTCCACTGAAAACGAACTCCTTCAAGTCCATCCTAACACTCATTACACCCTACCCCAGTGTTAGGTCCATGCCCTGGTATGGTTTTCAATCTGAAACTATGCATGCTAGCAATTTCAGATAACTGAAAATACTAAATTTCGTTCAAAATATAGTACCACACCAAGGACAGGCCCTGCCACGAATGTCGGATCAAGCAAAATCGACATGCTCGGCAACGTTATATCTATACAATAGTATCAAACAATGATATGAAATAATATGACTTACCTAAATCAGATATATTCCATTGAACATTATCGAATTCCAAATCATCGTCATCCTCGTTGCCAGTGGGAGCCTCAATCACACTCAAGGCATTTCTCTGTAGCTTAACCTCTATGCCATTAGTAAGAACCTGCAACAGTAGCAACTGGGCTAATTAATAATTGAAAATGCCTAACGAAAGGATTCAAGGGCTATAAACATACAAACTCATATAGTTGTTTTTTCATAATTTCATTGATAACAATCACTCCAGGTTCCACTAAAGTCATGTCTTTTGATATTTTCGAAAAAATAAGGACTAGGTCAAAGATGAAGATAACAATTCAAAAGATATCATAATAACTAAAGTGGAATGACATACTCCCAAACAACCGGCTTTATTGTCATAAAAAGATGTGCTAATTTTAATTTGCAGACCAGTTTTCTTCTTTTTATATCTTCTTAGAAAAATAAAGAAAATCAGTACAAGAAGCCCCTCAAAAACAAACCCAGAAAGCAAAACAATTTCAGATGATTTATAGGTTATATAATTATTCATGTAAAGAAAGCTAACAGTCATGCAAATGAAATTGAGATAAAAACCAGGAACAAGTAGATGATACAAGATAATTTAATTTAATTCAAAAACCCATTAACAAGTGCGTGAAATGATTGAATAACCCTGTTAAGGATAAGCATAAATCTCAAAATACTAAGCTGGCCAACTGAAGCAAGTAATGAAACCGATATTAGTGCAAATTCAATTACTGATTTGTCTTTTCCGCTGTTATTAGTAATTAAGCTGCATTCAATCATGAGCAACTATGGATGTGGTTACAAGATAGTTGAAAAGTAAAATGAAAATTGAAAAGGGTCATCTGATAATTTCCATCACCAAAATGTCAATTTAGAATCCCAAGTTTTATAAGAACCCATCAAAGTACCAGATCTATTGATTGAATTGCGCATGCAATCAAAGACCCATTACCCAGAAGAATCTTAATCAGGAATCAGACTCGAACAAGCTGATTTAGGTAAGATTGCAGTATTTGCACTCATACTTTACAAGTTTTCATTGGAAGATTGATGGTTAGAGTTGTTTTATTAAAAATAAAAAGCCTCAAAATTGAACTTATGGATGACCCATATATTGATAAGAAAAGCAAAATCAGATTTCCAATAAATCCAAAGTGAAAAAACAATTGAAAAAGTGACCCACATTGCCCAAAAAAAAACCATTCAATCACCGTAACATTATAACTGTATGATCGAAATGAAACCACAAGACCAATTTCTTTCCAAAGCAAAATTTAATGAATAAATCGAAGTTGAAAAAAAATTAAATACCAGCCAATGCCAACCGCCTAGACCAACAGCTTTCTTGACAACACCTCGAAGGCCAACGAGAACAGACTTCGTTCTGTTATTTCCAGTGACAACAACCTTAGTATGACGTGGCAATACTGATAGCTCTTCTTCACTACTGTCACCACCACCACCACAGCTCTGTAACTGCGGAAAACCTCCATTCACTGAACTCTCCATCGCCTCCAGCATTATAAATTCCTCGCTATTTTGGAAGAAGAGAAAGAGTTCTATCAAAATTAGAGAGTTAATACCCGAAACTATAATTAAAATGAAGATCACTCATTGCCGAGTATGAATATCGATGTTCTTGACACAGATAATCCAGGAAATTTATGAGAAATTTCGGGTTTTTTGATAGAGAAAAAGCACACATACACAGATTTTTCTTATAAAGAGAAAGAGAGAGAGAGAGAGAGGATGATAAGAGTGACTGGTTTTGTTATTGGCTGTGTCGCTTTGAATCCCGACGAAGACGATTGAACCAATGACAATCTGACACGTAATGCGGGAGAAGGTTTCTCGTTAATCATGCTATTGGAAAAAAAAAAAACAACCACTTTGCGGTTTTTAGATTATATGGTAAAAATTAATTGTTTTACTTATTATTGTAGTTTTATATAATTTCTTAATTTATTATTCATGCAATATAAAAATATTCGTGTTTCTTGAAATAATAATAATAATAATATGAAAAGGTTGACTCTATGACGCCGGTCCTAGCGTGGGGATGGTGGCTTGTCTTAATTACGGAACTAACCTTTTATTTAAATACATTAAATTAGGTGCCTCGTGTCTTTTATTTGTTATATTCGAATTGGCCTTTCTACATCTTCCATATTTCACACTTACACCATACTTTGTCTTTATGATTCTTCCCTACATCTATACCGATCTCTATCTTATATTATTATTTGTAAAGCTATTTGATTTCACTATTTTTAAAGTTACACCATAGTTTTATTTTATTCTATAATTAATGGTGCATATGGTTGTTGAGTTATATCATAGTCGGAGGAGGACCCTTCAAATTCAACCTTTTTCTTTTTTTTTTCCATGCGAAAACCTGGGCGTTTTGGTAATTTTCGTTAGGAAAAACAAGGTAACGGGGCTGGTGATTCCGGTGGACGGACATTGGTACGAAAAGGAAAGAAGAAAGTAACGCTAAAATGAGACCGTAACGGAAATCCCGAATTCATTAGCGGGGTCCACGTGTTAGTAGAATAGCTACCTGCCGTCGGTGCTGTCTTATCCGACATTTTATTACCGAATTTCCTTCTTATTCATTTATTTTTCTCGCCTCCTGTATTTCAAAATCATGGAGAGCCTAAAAAAATTAATTATTTAATTAAACCCTTTTTCTTTTTCCCACTAAAATTTCCCGCCACATCAGAGCACCATCGGCCGTCGATCGAGGACGATAAAAAATGAGCCGTTAGATTGATTCGGCGTATCTGTAGCCACTGGATTGGGAAACTCCATTACCAAAAAGATTTACTAAATTCTTTCAAAAAGACAAAACATGTTCACCGAAACACACTTGTAATGATTTCAAAAGTTAGAAAGAAGGGTGTGGAAGTTTTGGAAACAATTACGTGGAGAGGAGAACAATCATGTACGATGCACATTCATCCACCAGTCAACTATTTCCGTTGACTTGGGGGATAGATTCTCTGATCAGCGCTTGATCCAGGGAGCTCACTATGGCGATTGATGCAGTAGCGATACAGAGTATCGTATGAGTTCATAATGGTACAAACAAAATAATGCAAAGTTGTTGCTGACTTTGTTGACTAGCGTGGTCTAATTCCTTTTCCCAGCCGAGAAATAAACTTGGGCAGTACTTGCTTTGTGCTGTTCATGGTGCTGGATGAATGACGGGTCCTGAAATTCAAAAATAATGAATATTGATGCATGAAAATGTATCTTAGACGCCCATTTCATGAAGAAATTTCACATTGCAGAAGACAGTTGATAGTGTTAGGGAGAAAGGGGGGTGGGCAGGAGCTACCCCATGATAAGGTTTGATTGCTAAAGGAGACAAGACATTAGGCTCCACACTCATCCTCAATTTATCTCCATTATTTTGGCTTCTTATTCTTTTCCCCTAAACATACCTCTATTTCTAAGTTTGGACCTTTTCTCCCTCTACCTATTATCAACAATGACACAACTATCACTACACACCCATCACTCTTGTCAAATCAACAATATTTCCCTTAAATAACTGAAATTAATGTTATTCATCCCTTATCAATTCTTTCCTTAATAAAACTCTTTTAATAAGTATTTAAAATTCTTATATATATAAGATTTAAATTAGTCTAAAATCATGATATTTATAAAAATATATATATATGTATATATATATATATATATATCAACTTTTTGCTGTGAAATTTGAGGTAAAATGCAAAAATTTTATCCATTAGTCGTATAAATCCAAATGAAAAATATATTTGTTTAAGTGTTCGATGGTGAAGGAAAACTACAGCTTGTTTGATGTTTCAGCCAAGAACAACAGCACGCAGCTTCCTAACGGCTCACTCCTTTGAAAATCAACAGCAAGCTCCAAATTTTTCAGTGAGCCCCCACAAAAAGATTGGGTTTTAGCTAAGTAAAAAATCCCAAGCCGACGGACCACCCATCTAGATCCTCCATTGGCCGCATGTGAACTCCACTGTGTCTGGGTGTACATGCATTCATGTATTGTCCCATTAAACCCCCAGATGGATACAACTTCGTACCCTTCCTTGTACCACCTTCACATGTCCTGACTTCCCTCTCTGGAAAGTTATCCAATTTATAATTTGATTTGATATGAATTTATTATGACTTATTTCTAAAGATTTCTTCAAGTCAAACTTAGATCAAATAATTTTGAAGTCATTAAATTTGGAAGTTAATTCGTTGATTTGGGTTTTAATGATATAACTTGAAGAAAGAGTTCTTGAACCTGACGAACATGTTGATGCTCCCTGATAAGGGAGCTTGACTTCAAACCCACAAGTTTATAGAAGAAGTAGACATGTGAATGGGGATGGATTGGATTAGGTGAGAAGTCATGTTCAAGTTTGTATTATTTTGGTGACACAATATGGTTTCTAAGTTGTATATTTTTCTTTTAGGTGCGGTTGGTCGGGGCTTATTTGGGGTTTGCGGAAAGGTTTTGTTGCTGCAAATTTATGTAGTTGTTAGTACTAAACAAACAGGGTCCCATTTTACTTTCTTGCATCACCTTCATCATTGCTCCCAACAAAAATCAGCAATCATTTAGATTATCGAAGGCCCTGGCCATTTGCCACTCCACTAAAGCTTTCGTTGATGATCATCTTTCTCGCCTGCCTGAAACCCGAATCTTTTGTGAATTCTTAGTCTTTCGTCGCTACACTGATTACCCACATCGTTTTATTCAGAATGTGATTACTCTGGAGCGAGAAGGGATTTGTTTCTTAGTTCTTCAGACGACACCTAGAAGCTTCCGTATTGTTTCTTCAGACAAAGCAATAACATAACCCATAATATATTAAGCAGAAAGTCGATTTAATTGCTTGCTCATACCATTTTCTTGCACATGTATGCGATTTCTCGAGCTTGCTCTTTCTGCATGTAGCAGCCTTCCTTTCTTCATCATGTGAAATTGATGGACCCGTTTCAATTTTGTAACGTGCATTATGGTTCCTGGCAACGGTACCCAGGTTCTCAGATCAGGAAAATTCAACAAGAACATTGCTTTCTTCATTTCCAGTAAATCATTTGCTTAGACGATCATGAAATTCCTTCAGTCTAACGTCATTGAAGTTATTAAAACCAGATGATTGAACACAGAAAGTTGCTTACCTTGACTGTACATATACAGGAACTGGAACCCTTGTAATTTCCTTCATTAATCAAATCATTTTCCATATTTAATCCCACCCTCTGCTAATTGTAAGAGGGCCAAGTCCGTTTCTATAGATAAACACAAGAATCACGGCATCGGGCAAGCATTAAATAGTCAAAATATCTTAAAACAGATAATTTTAATTAATTAAATTCTATTATCCATATTTAACTTCACTGCAGCGCGTCCCAAGTTGAGCATAGAAGCAGGAGATTATGCTCATGGAGGAGCAGAAAACTAGCAGCCGGCTGTCTGAATTTTTGCAAACAGGGATTTACCGATTCCAAAGTTCCGATGCTTGTTTTGTCGATCCGGTTCGCTTGCTAAACCGGTCCTATACCAGGTTTAGGGTTTTGCCCTCTGCATATTATTCGCGTTTCTTCGATGCTAAACCCGACACTGTACTCTCTTCGAATTCGAAGAAAAGAAAACGAAGAAAGACAAAACCTTATTCTTTAAACGAAAGAGAGCAAGCTGCTGATCAACGCCACCAGGTAGAGCGTTATCAATTGAACTTTTTTAAAAAAAAAATTTTGAGGTTTGTTAGTTCGGTTCTGCTTATGGTTGTATACTTGGCAGAAGGTAAGGCCCATGTTGCTGAAGGCATTGGAATGTTTGATGGCGGCTCAAGATCTTTTAGCGACAATGAAAGCTTTAAGGAGTGATTCTTGTTGTTTAAAAGACTGCAGAGAATTATCTTCGATTCCAGATGATGAACTGTCTTTTGTAGAACTTGGCAGTGTTTGGCAAGCTCCTCTTTACGAAATTACTCTTAATTTTCCTCGCCCAGTAAACGATTCAGGTTTGTTTTGTATGAAAATGAGGAATTATACAGTTCCTCTTCTTGGAGAATTGTTGGCTTGAAATCTGTTGGCTAAGTGTTCATTTTTCTGAATTTGTTGCTCAGGTTCCTCTGTTGATCAATGCAGAGGCCAAAGTGTCTTTCGTCTGTTTAATCATTTGGTTGTTAATGAGGCAAGTGATGATATAGAGGCTGAATTTCAAAACAGTAACTATATCCTTCCTAGAGAGAGTTGCTTCTACATGGTATGCTGCTTGCTTACTTTTCAGCCGTTCAATTTTTATCGTAGGAGTCTTGTAAAATTTCGTGTTCTGCAGCTGCTTTGAGTTTAGGATTACTTTTGTATGCTCACCTAAGATATATATGTATATTTGCATGTATTTCTTCTGACATGTCGAAGTCTGACTTGGGGAAGATTCACAACCTTATTCCTGGTAATTATTGTATATAGTACATCCTTCTGTGCTTTCTTCGTTACCTCCTTGGTGTCATCTTTTGTTATGTGCAATCGGATGCATGGAATGTTGACAGCTTCGACTGAGAACAGCTGCTTATCCATAAGAAGTCTTGCTATTAGTACTGTACAGATGTTCAGAATGCTCACTTGATTTTGATGCAGCAAAGTCTGATTGTGGCTTCAATCTAATAGTGATCGATCCACCTTGGGAGAATGCTAGTGCTTCTCAGAAACTGCTGTATGTAATCTCAATTCTGATTGAAATGCTTACTAGCATATACAATCATGTCAGTTTCGGTTATCATTACAGTTTTGTTGACATGTTTGCATATTCATCATTTTGGTGCTTGCCAGCTAATAATTTCGTGAATGTATCCCAAATTTGTTTATCAGCAGATGACTCTAGGTTTTGCATATGAAAATTACTGAAGCTCTGAAGCAATGGCAACATTACCATTGCATGTTTACCTCTGTTATCTGCCTTGTAGGCTTTGCCCTATTTTATCTGCTATCTGTGTTTACCTCTGTTATCTGCTTTGAAGCCTTGTAATCTGCATTCAGACAAGGTTAATCAACTATAGTAATGTGACTTATTTTATAGAAAATTAAAAGTTAATTGAATTGATTTTCTACTGTACGTATTACCTGTAGTAATAAGTTGCTTTAATTTTTTCAATCAACGTTATAGGTATCCAACATTGCCAAACCGGTATTTCTTATCCCTTCCTATCAAGCAGCTTTCTCATACAGATGGAGCACTTGTAGGCTTATGGGTTACCAACAGGGAGAAATTGCGTAATTTTGTTGAGAAAGATCTCTTCCCCACATGGGGAGTCAGATATGCAGCTAGTTTTTACTGGCTTAAGGTGATACTTTTTCTCACTCGCATGCACTGAATTCAAAGGTGTCGCAAGTTATCATGCCATTAACTTACTCATGCTCAAGTGCTGCAGGTGAAAGCAAATGGCTCGTTGGTTAGTGATTTAGATCTCTTTCATCACAAACCTTATGAATGCCTTGTTTTGGGTTACTACCATCAGGAGGTGAGAGTTTGAAGTTGTGGATTTGGCTTCACCATGATTCTGTAGTTTCAGATTTTCCAACTTAGTTGCTATTTGTAGCTTATCCAGTTGATATTTGCAGGGCAAAAGTTCTAAAGAGATGTCAATCTTGCGAGCTGTTGAACATGATGAAATTGTCATGAGTATCCCTGGGGATTACTCAAGGAAGCCCCCTATTGGAGGTAGTGTTGCTTTATGACATTTTAGTTTCCTGCTTGCACGCACGTTAGGAACAATTACTCAGAGTGAGGCCACGAAATTGGTTAATGCATGGTATTAGATTGATATCTTCTGAAGATTCATGTGAAAGGAGCGTTCTTCTTGACAATCTGTTTCCTAATAGCTAATACTCAAAATATGAATTATATTCAGTTTTTCTTTTGTAATTAAAGAGTGGGTTTCATATGTTGATCAAAACAGTTTTTTTTTTTTACTTTTAAATCCTCCGGGCCATTTATAGAGTTACTATTGGAGTATGTTCCTGGCCCTAAAGCTGCTCGATGTATAGAACTATTTGCCAGAGAGATGATAGGAGGATGGACTTCTTGGGGGAATGAACCTCTTCGTTTTCAGAAGTCAAGTTATTTCATAGAAAGATGAGGAAAATTCATCCATGTTGAGGCCCTTTTACCGTGAACTGCCCGAGGGAACCTGGAAGTCACGACATAACTCTTTTCCTGTAAGTTAAATTTCTGTACTTTTAAAATGTTAAGACGACGTCATCAAATGATTGTAATGCTGCATTCCCTTGCAATATCCTGTGTACAGGAAGTTGCTCGAGTACTCGATGAATGCATTCATTGTGCTCTGTATGAATCTCTGACTGCACATTGTTTTCATTTACAGACAACATCCATCCCCAAGTAGAAAGACAAACGAGCTAGTTGGTGACTACTGACCAAGACCAAGTAGTGAAGATTGTTGATACAATTTGACACTTGTAGTTGAGCTGTATAAGACATGTAAGCGGTTTTTGCTTTAGTTTTGGAGCAGGAGTGGGGAAGCTTGTAGGTTAAGCTTGCTTCATGTTGTACTAAATTATGAATGCTTATTCTCCTTATTACTTGAGCTTCATGCTAAAATGATGAAATGTATAAAAACATAGACAGGATTAATTGTCCTGTTGAAAGGTTGTCCATGGACCGTAAGATTTATAGAGATATTCATGAGACGAGTTTGGGGGGGTGGCGAATATGGCAAATGTTATGAGTTTACTCGGGGCATCCATTGTTTAAGTTTACACAGCAGAAGCATTTCTGTCACAATGTAGGCGGAAATGGGGTTTCTATTTGGTATATTAAGCAAATCATGGCCCAGATGGGAACGACGACATTGCATTGGCTATGTCTTTGACAGCAGCCAACTCATACTACCAGCGTCTATGCATTTCCTTAATTTTTATGCTCAATCAAAGTGGGTCCCAGCGGAGTCCAATCACATGGCCACGCTGTTGCAAATTACACGTCATCGCAGATTAACATCTCTCGTATTAAAATCAATATTTATTTAATTATTTAATTTAAAATGAAAATTGACATCATATGAGATGATTTAGCCATAGAGTTTTGCTTTTGTTATAAAATATAATAATAATTATTTTTTAATGAAAGTATATAATTTGTGAAGGACAACAGCAACGGCACCCAAACTGACACGTTTACTTATTTACTCGAACCAGACCATTGATCTGATTTATGGTTCGTGTGATTTTCTATTTCTTATAAATCTCAACCTACAAAAACATCGCTGATAAAGAAATGTGTGCAAAACCCTTACAATGCGCTTGCACACACCCTGACGTTTCAAGAAACTGCCCTTTTTCTTTTTTCGAAAAGATTCTCTCCCCCCCTCTCTTACAAAATCCACTCTTCTCCTGCTGAAAAAGGAACCGAGTGGGAAGGCGTATTCCTCGTGACTGACTTCGGTTTCTCTTCTTTTCGGGCTTCAATCCTCTCCTACGCGGCTTTATTCACCAGAATATGACGTCAGACGGAGCAACATCGACGTCTGCTGCTGCTGCAGCCCCCAGGAGGAAGCCGTCCTGGAGAGAAAGAGAGAATAACAGGAGAAGAGAAAGAAGGAGAAGAGCTATAGCTGCTAAAATATTTAGCGGCTTGCGAGCCCAAGGTAATTATAATTTGCCTAAACACTGTGATAATAATGAAGTTCTTAAAGCTCTTTGCGTTGAAGCTGGTTGGGTTGTTGAAGATGACGGTACTACTTACCGCAAGGTGTTATTCTTATCTTTTCTTTCTCCTTTCTCCACTCTTCTCATTCGATCTGTGTTTATTGTTTTATATTTTTTTTTGATTTAGTGATTTCCATGATTAATTTGAGAGACAAATGGATATTTTGAGCTGGATCAAGGTCTTTTTCTGCTATTTTCATCTTTTCTGGTTGGCTGTTTTGTGTGGGTAATTGGGTTGATTCCATGTTTCTGAGATGTTGAATTGATCAATGAGTGGGTTGGTTTTTATCAACTAAACAAGTTTTGATTGCTCTGTTTACTTCCTTAATTTCTTGTTTTGCTATGGAATTGAAGTGGATTTTCCTTTTTTTTCCCTTTATGCCCTCTTATCGCTGCCATGTATTTGATTTGGTTGATCCAGGGATGCAAACCGCCCCCAATCGACGTAGTAGGTAGTTCTGCAAGAATTACTCCGTATTCTTCCCAGAACCCAAGTCCTTTATCTTCAGCATTTCCTAGTCCAATTCCTTCTTATCAAGTCAGTCCTTCTTCTTCTTCATTCCCTAGCCCAACTCGAGCTGATAACAGTAAAAATAATGCTGCATCCAATATCCTTCCTTTCCTCCAGAATGCAATTCCTGCGTCTCTCCCTCCTCTCCGAATCTCTAATAGTGCACCTGTGACTCCGCCCCTTTCATCCCCAACCTCCAGAAATCCTAAGCCAATTCCCAACTGGGAATTCATTGCTAGGCAATCTATGGCGTCTTTTAATTACCCGTTTTATGCTGTATCTGCCCCTGCTAGCCCTACACATCGTCAGTTTCATGCACCCGCTACGATACCTGAGTGTGATGAGTCTGATTCATCCACTGTGGAGTCCGGTCAATGGATAAGTTTTCAAAAATTTGGACCTTCTATGGTTGCTGCAATGCCAACTTCTCCAACTTTTAATCTTATGAAACCTGTGGCTGAGCAAATTCTGTCGGGTAATGCGATTAAAGAGAATGGGAGGAGCATGGAGTTTGAGTTTGGGAATGGAAACGGACAAGTGAAACCATGGGAAGGAGAAAGGATTCATGAGGTAGGATTGGATGATCTAGAACTCACTCTTGGAAATGGCAAGGCCCAGAGTTAGGTTGGGTAGATACTTTTAGGGGAAATCATCTACACCGTCTACAATCAAAGAGAGTACGTGGTGAGGAGTTGCAATAGAAGAAGATTATTGCTTGCTCAAATTTGCAGTTGTTGGAAAACGGCATGGAAGAACGCTCCAGTGAGTGTCTCCACTGATTTGGTGGAAAGTACATTATTAAACAGTCATCGTTCTCTAGAGGAATCAAATTTTTCATGTTTGTTGAGTTTCTTTATCTGGTTTACTCATTGTAACAGTTGCATTTGCTAGTTGAATTGTTTGGAATGTTGTCACAATCATTACATGTAGATAGTGTAGGATATATCCGGGAGCATTATCGTTAGGACCCGGTTCAATGAAAAGAAAGTCTATGGGGATTATCATGTTAATTGATTGTATTTTGTTGCAAACTCATCTTGTTTTTTTAGGTTATCGTAGCATTGTCATCTTGGCACCTCTGCATTCATATGGTAATTGAAGGTTGGGAGCAGAAAGTGCTAACAGCTGTTATATTGAAGATGAATTTTATGGTTTATGGTGCTCATGATTCTACCAAGTCCAAGTAGATCGGAAATGGTCCCTCCATTGCTCATCCAAGAGGGGCTGGCTCTGGACTTGTTCTCTCCGACAAGCCCCACGTTCGTTCATGAAGACGTTGAATATTAAACAATGGACGGAATGTACAGAAAGGAAAGTAATTAATAATAGGGTATAATATACGGTTTTGTTGTAGGAAGTCGTATGCTGTCTGAACGGGAGGGGGTCACCTCTCTATCCGTATCTCCCCATTTCAGATTTCTATTCTCTTCATCATTCAAGGCACGTGGCCTTGGTCACCTTCTTGTCTGCAATGATCCCAATTCACAATTTTTTTTTCTCCATGAAAATTTAAAAGCATCAAAGCATTAAATTATATGCACACCAAACGACATTAGCAGATTGTCTAGGCAGTAACCCGTACAGAAGCTTCCTATATCCAAGTCATAAACACAAGCAGTTCCTACAAGTCAGCAATTCATCACATTAACATCTAGTTTACGTCAATGGCACACGCTTGGAAGAATAAGGAATGCAGCTAAACATATAGAAGAAGAGAATGCAAATCTATTGCGAAATTCAGTCATCCTGATAGTCACGTGCCTTCCAATGCTTCAACTTTGGGGTTGAAATATTTTTGATATTTTGTATTGCAGTCTTGGTATCTGAAGCATGTAACGGTATGATCGTTGACAATCCCTGCCGCCTGCATGAACGAATAAATAACAGTGGGCCCGACGCAGCGAAACCCTCTTTGCATTAGGTCCTTGCTTATGAGTTCTGCTTTCGGAGACCTGACTGGTACTTGACGTGCATAGCGGAAACCATTTCTTACCGGCTTGTGATTCACAAACCGCCAGCAGTAGTTACTGAAGGAACCGAATTCCTGCTGTATCTACGAAATTTTAAGCAACCGCTGGAAATCAGTTCTCTGAAATGAATCCCAGTACAACCAAGAGGGTCGCTAGAACTCATGTCTTGGGCAAAAATAATGTAAACTTACCTTAAGCAGGAGTTTTGAATTCTGCAGTATTGCACGAAGCTTTGGTTCGGATAACAATGGATTCCCATTCACTTTCAGGGACAGCAGCTTCTTCTCAGTGAAGTTCGAAACAGATGATGGGTCGAAGTTGTCAAAAAATTTCCTGACATAAGTCAGGTCCAACGAGATAAATCAGATGAAAACGCATACAGACTAAGTTTTGTTGATGCTGACTATAACAGAGAGTGAAGAATGACATGTACCTGAAAATGTCTCTCAAATGAAGGATTTCTAGCCAGCTCAGTTCTGCTAATGCTTGTGAATACACTAGAAACTCGAACAACTTCCTGTCATCATGAACTGGAACTGCCCATTCTTCATCATGGAATGACTTATAAACTGGGTCTGCAATCAGACATGTTACTCGTTACTCCCATCTTCATCTGTAGCATTCTACAGCGACAATACTGTGGCATAAGAACTTACCAGAGTTTGATGTGATCCAATCACACCTCTTGACAGGCAAGGCATGTTTGGTGAAGTCACCATCAGGAACAATCCTGGCAGAACTTAATCCATATGGCTTGGCAATCCTCGTTGGTCTGGCCATTTTTATAGAAGCAGAATTTGAGCCGGAAGAGAACGAGCTCTCAACAGATGGATTGCACTTAACCATCGCTTGCGGCATTTCTGAAATCCTAAGGTTCCGTTGGCTTCCTTGAAAACCTCAACGTCCACGTTTCTGGAACCAGAGACCAGTTTTATGGAGTTGAAATGAACTTCAAAAAGGACCCGATTCCCTGATATGACATTCCGCTTGTTTAGAAATTACAGCTGTGCCATTCTCTTCTCTTTTTTTCCCAAAGAAATCAATCTGAAAAGGATCACGAGTGTATTAACGGTAAATTACAACACTAATCAGGTCGTCAACCACAGCAGGTAAGTATTTCCCTTAACTTGAATCGTAAATTAATAGCGTAAAGTAATCCAATCATAGATTTGGTATAAAATAGTAATAACTTGGAAGAGCATTTATGGGTTTATTTTGGAATAAAAGGTTGGAAGAGAGAAGTGGAGATTGGTACTGGCGGTTGGGAGGGAGGAACCGAAGCTTAGGCCAAGTGTCATATTCAGTTGGTAATAATGAAAAGAGGAGTTGAAATTTGGTAGAGAGAGGAATTCCCTTACCCATTAAGATACAGAATCTAAAGCCACCCCTCACCGGTCGCCCCAAAAAGGCAAATTACGCTAACTAACGACCACCCTCATTTCTTGGGGCTTGCCTATCCATACGCTCTTTCAGACTGGACCTCTAGACCGAATTAGTAAGATCCGAAGCCCAAAAGAAACTCTTTGCTTACGTAAAAAAGCCAGGCTAATTGGCATAACTTTGTTCTTATAAATAGCACAAAGGGTTGATAACCTTCGGAAGGAGTCTGCAGAAGCTCCCAAGGACGGTCAAGAAGATTCAGTTGAAGGTGGTCAGGTACCAAGTCATCGAGAGGGTGTGGTGGGTGAATGAGTCCAGTACGAGTTCGTGCAGAATTTAATTTAATAAAAATTTATTTAATAAATGAATTGAGTTGAAATTATATAATATTTTATTTTGTTTAAATTTTTGAATTGATTAAATAAGAAAATTGAAAACTAATTTATGTATAAATAAATTGATTTTAAATATACAATTTATAAATTTATAATTGTATAAATATATTAAAATATTTTTAAATTTAATTATTAATATAAAATTGTAGATATTTATAAAATATAATATTTTTATTAATAAATTTTTAATAAAAAAGTAAATAATGATTTATATTTATTAAGCTTATAATATGTAAAAAAATTTAAAAAATTTATTTAAATTTATTTAATTATAATTAATATAAAACTTAATTGAAATGAAAATAAGAAATGCTAATAGAGATATACCATTTAATATAAATTATTTAAAATAATAATAATGTGTATGTATATATATATATGAAAATCTATGAAACATCAATATAATAAAATAAAGAAAACATCTAACAACATGGAATGTTATTATTTATATGCATGAAAAGGCTTTCTGAAAATTCAGGGGAAAATTATTACTTATTGTTAATTGTTTAAAATGAGAAGTAAAAATATTATGATGAAAACATAATAGAAATATCAAATTAAATATAATAAGTAATTAAATCTTCAAAATATTACTTTTTAAATCCTTCTAACCCTTATCCTATTATAATAATAATAATAATAATTCGGATACTTATCATATAAATTCAAAAATTAAAACAATAAAAATAAAATATAAAAAATTGAAAGAATAATAATCTTAACAAATTAATTGCAAGAGAAAAAAGTGAAAGCCATTACCATAATAATGATTTTTTTATTGTAAAAAAAAAATATAATTATGATGGTGGTAATCTATTAGTACAATAAAAGAAAAAAAAAACATAAAAATTAATTTAAAAGTCGATTTGAGAAGACTTTGAAAGAGACTTGACACTGAATTTTTAAAAATATATATTAAAAAAGTTAATCTCGTTATAAGTAAAATATATTAAGGAAAATATGATCAGTATATGATGGAAATAAGGTTGGGTTATTGCCGACGTTTATATATATACTTAAATAAAAATAAATAAATAAATAATTGATATATATTTTTTAATATATATATATATATATATATATATATATAATGATAAAATTTAAAATAAATGATGTAAACAATTAATAGATAGAATATATGAATGAAGTCAGATTTTAAACGGGGCATGATTTCGTATAGCAGCAAATAAATATTTAATTTAATATTTATGGAAAAGGGTGGGTTGGTGGATAGTTCAATCATGAACATAATATTTGATCGTGAAGATGGATCCCTTAGCATGCATATACACATAAGTTGCTGAGGCCTTTAATGAGTGGAAGTTGAAATGTAACATTAAGTTCAGACAACATAAGAAAAGACATCATACATAAGAGGTGAGCTTCGCATATTTTTTCAACTCATCAATGCGCCTTTATCACTCGGTTGCCACCCATTTTAAGACTCCTTATCTGAAATAATTTCTTCCAACCTCCCCCCGGTCCCCTCCCCTTCCAATATCTTGTCGAATTCTTTTGGCCATCCACCGAGTCTTTACGATGCCTCAAACCCTAAAGCCCCATGTTGCCATACTGCCAAGTCCAGGCATGGGACACCTCATCCCTCTCTTCGAGCTTGCTAAGCGACTAGTCCTGCACCATGACATCCATGTTAGCTTCCTTGTCATTACCACCAATGAACCCCGCTGCGCGGCCGTTGACAACCTTCTACGGCATCCAAATCTCCCTCCTCATCTTCACATCGTCGAACTTCCTCCTGTCGACGTGTTTACTGTCACCACCGATGACATGCTTCTTCTTACCCGTCTGTGTGTCATCGTTGATGAGAGTCTCAAGTCTTTAAAATCTGTTCTTACACAGTTGGGTAGGCTTCAAGCACTTGTTGTTGATTTGTTTAGCACTCAAGCTTTTGATGTCTGCAATGAATTATCAATTCCTGTTTATTCTTTCTACACTGCATCGATTGTTTTGTGTGCTTTTTCTCTTTATCTTCCTGTTCTTGACCGTGAAGTTGAAGGAGAGTTTGTTGATCTTCCTGAACCTGTAAAGGTTCCCGGATGTGCTCCAATTCGAACTGAAGATTTACTTGACCAGATCAGAGACCGGAAAAACGATGAGTGTAACTGGTTTTTATTTCATGCAAGCAGGCTGCGCTTGCCAAGTGGGATATTTATCAACTCCTGGAGGGATCTTGAACCAGTCGCTTTTCTATCTTTAACAGAAAATCCATTCTTTAAGAGAATCCCTACACCACCAGTTTACCCAGTTGGACCATTGATCAAACAAGAAGAAACGATGACCGAAACAGACATAGAGTGCCTGGAATGGCTAGACAAGCAACCTCATAACTCCGTTCTCTATGTATCACTAGGCAGTGCTGGCACCTTGACTGCTGAGGAACAAGCTGAACTAGCACACGGACTAGAACTGAGCAACCAGAGGTTCATACTGGTGGTTCGCAAGCCGACAAACGTTAGCGCCTCTGCAGCATTTTTCAACGTGGGGATTGGTGCTGATGACCCAAAGTCTTATCTACCAGAAGGGTTTTTAGACAGGACGCAAAAAAGAGGATTTGTTATTTCATGGTGGGCACCACAAGGAAATATTCTCAAACACCCATCAACAGGAGGATTTCTATCTCACTGCGGCTGGAACTCAATACTGGAGAGTATAAGTTACGGCGTGCCGATGATTGCATGGCCGCTCTATGCAGAGCAGAGAACAAATGCTACAATACTAGCTGAGCAAGTAGGGGTGGCGATCAAGCCGTTGGGGGCAAAAGGAAAGAGTATAGTGGAAAGAGAGGAAATAAAAAGAGTTATAAAAGCATTGATGGAAGGCGAGGAAGGGAACGTTACAAGGCAAAAGGCCAGAGAGCTAAAAGAAAGTGCCTCTAAAGCTACGGATGGGTCATCAAATGAATCTCTTGCCCTTGTTGCCAATGAATGGAGAAGACGGTGCCTTCCATCTCCTGCTTGCAACTAATCTACGCACCAAGCAGCTCTCAGTTTCTACTTTAAGGTTTATCAGAAGCTGGTGCGTTCTGTTATAGTTTCATCGCAAAACTTCTGTGTGTCGTCTCCTTAATAATTAAGCTTTTCCGGCGATTCATAATCGGCCGAATATTTAGCAGGAAAAAAAATCAAACGCATTCGTAGCATGTGCGTGTCCAAGTGTTTTCATTTTAATTTGAAGGAAAACCTTTCCAGCTGAAATGAAATGGCTTTTGATGTTATTATTTTATGATTATGAATCAGATGTAAAATTATAAATATATTAATAATATAATAAAATATTTTAATTTTCATTAAATTTCCTACATAATTAATTGCATAAAACACCAATACATAAATAATACTGATATATATATATATATATATATATATATATATATATATATATATATTGTTTGTGATAAATTAAAATATTTTCTTGATATATTATTATACTTTTATCATATAAATTAAATTGTTATTAATTTATCAATTTCATAAATTGTTTGTGATATTTTGGATAAATAATTGTGCGGTGCACAACCAGCTCCATGACTACGGAAGAGACGAAGAATGACCCGTGTGTATAACGGGAAACTTAGTTTACGCAAACATGTAGGGTTTCAACTTGGCAACTGTCTTCTTCATGATCCTATAAGTACATAAACACTCATGCACCTCAGACTTACCCTTCCCGTCATCAATCTTATTCTACTTGCTGTTAAATTTTATATAATATATAATAAATTTGAATGACGCAAGGACTTCAACTCTGTGTTCTATATAAGTGAACTCATGCTGTATTAGTTAAAACCATCACCTGTAGCACGGCTGTATCCAACATGGTAACACAACCGGAAACCTCGAAGCCCCATGTTGCTATCCTGCCCAGTCCAGGCTTGGGTCACCTCATCCCTCTCTTCGAGTTTGCTAAGCGACTTGTCCTTCACCGTGACATCCATGTTACTCTCCTTGTCATTACCACCAATGAACCCTCTGCCACCGCTGACAATCTGCTGCTCTCTCCAAATCTCCCTCCTCATTTTGACATCGTTAACCTTCCTCCTATCGACGTGTTTGCTGTCACCACCGATGATATGCTTGTTCTTACCCGTATATCTGTCAGCATGCATGAGAGTCTTAAGTCTTTAAAATCTGTCCTCACGGACTTGGGCAAGCTTCAAGCACTTGTCGGTGATTTGTTTTGTGCTCATGCTTTTGAGGTCTGCAATGAGTTATGAGTTCCTGTTTGCTGTTTCAACACTGCTTCAATTGCTTTTTTTGCTGTGTCTTTACATTCCTGTTCTCGACCGTGAAGTTGAAGGGGAGTTTGTTAATCTTCCTGAACCTGTAAAGGTCCCTGGATGTGCTCCAAATCGAACTGAAGACTTGTTTGACCAGATCAAAGATCGAAAAAATGATCAGTATAAATGGTGTCTATTTTATTTCAGCAGGTACCAATTGGCAAGTGGGATATTTTGTTAGGATAAATAGTTGGAAATGCACTGCCCTTAAAAACATATTTCCGTAGTGACAATCCTTACAGGGTAAAACGAATTTGTCTACTTCAAAAACAGGAAACAAGAATAATAAAATGTCAAACTCGGAAGGAAATAGTGTTCGGAAATGAGATGAGCGTTGGAAAGTGAACGTTGAAGGAATCTCGAATGTTGGATGTGGAAGGTGGTAGGATATGGGAAGGTGGAGAGAATAAAGGGAAATATAGGAAAAATTTTAAAATAATTTAAATAAATATTAAAAATAAAAATTATAAAATGGATGGGATATTAGGATCTCACTAATTAACGGTATTCTTGTTTGCAGGGCATGCAAATCCACTAATTTGGATTTTCTGGCCTAATCTCATATCGAGACCTTGCCTATTTCTTGACTTTTTAGGATTTAAACACATTTTTGGAATAGCTTGAAAGAGTAAGTTCCAACATATTTCTCAACTATTGGCAGGATCTTGAACCAATCGCCTTTCGAATCCCTCTACCACCAGTTTATCCAGTTGGACCACTGATCAGACAAGAAGAAGCGACGACGGAAACTGACATGGAGTGCCTGGAATGGCTAGACAAGCAACCACCTCACTCCGTTCTCTTTGTATCACTTGGCAGTGGTGGCAACTTGACTGCTGAGCAACTAACCGAACTAGCATACGGACTAGAATGGAGCAACCACAAGTTCATTCTGGTTGTTCGCAAGCCAACGAATTTAAGTGCCTCTGCTACATTTTTCAACACAGGAAGTGATGCCGAAGACCCAGAGGCTTATCTACCAGAAGGGTTTATTGACAGGACCAGAGAAAGAGGATTGGTGATCCCATCATGGGCACCACAGTTAGGTGTGCTTAAACATCCATCAACGGCAGTATTTTTATCTCACTGCGGCTGGAACTCGACATTGGAGAGTATAAGTTACGGAGTACCAATGATTGCGTGGCCGCTCTACACAGAGGAGAGAATGAATGCTACAATACTAGTAGAGCAAGTAGGAGTCGCGATGAAGCCAATGGTGGCAGAAGGAAAGAGTATAGTGGAGCGAGAGGAGATAAGAAGAGCTATAAAAGCAATGATGGAAGGCAACTTCACGAGACGAAAGGCGACAGAGCTAAAAGAAAGTGCCGCTAAAGCTTGGGATATTGGTGGGTCTTCTTATGAAGCTCTTGCCCTTCTTGTCGATGAATGGAAAAGAAAAAGCCTTCCATCTCCCGCTTCTACTCACAGCGGCTAAGCCTTCAAGGCATGTCAGCAGTTGGTGTATTTCTGTTATATTTTCTTTGCAAATTTCTGCATATGTCCCCATAATAATTAAGCTTTATGTGCTTGAATTTCTACCCATGTAATTAGCTTGCAGATCTGCGTCCAAGTAATCAAATGTGAAGCATATTTAACGGTTAATCTACATGCATATGAGCCGAATCTTTTCTGAAAAACAAATGCTCGTCCAATCCTTCTCAAGGGAAAATACAAAAGTAGTCACCGCACAGTGAGGTCACTTTGATTTTCTTGAGATTCAGTTGATACTTCCAAACCTAAATCAGTAAAGCTACAGCAAATTTCAATTGGGCTTGGACTATATGCAGTTTTTGCACATGCATGGATGTCTGAAAGAAGTGGTGACCAATCAATAAATGAAGTATTCAATCATCTACAAGGATAGAAACATTAGCTGACATCATATCAGTCTTTGACTCTATCAGTCATATGTGTACGACCATATTATATCATTTCCTTTCAAAATTATTATCATGGTTTTGTTTTCAAATCTTTTTATTTTATTTTACGTTACAAAATGAAATTTTAATTATATTGTTTAATTCGAGTCAGTAAATACAGCAATTAATATTAAAGATCCTCAAGTTTAATGAAATGTAATCAATAGTCAACTTTATTTTATTATTATTTATTGCTTTATTTTAACGATTTAAAATTTTTACAATTCAATTATTTTATTGACTCATTAAAAATACGTGTACTACCCATATATTATATTTTTTTAAATAATTAATTTTATTCGTAATTATCATTATCCGTATTAATATTTACACCAAAAATATTTTTAATTGGTTATTAATTCAATCAAGGTTGAACGGCCAAGATTAACTTCCGTACCTTTGAACGCAAAAATCAACCCAGTAAGTTTCAGGATAAACCCGAAACTTATCAGGGTTTCGGAGTCGATCAACTGTCAACGGGTTAACCCAGCAGAAAGGAGCAACGAAAGATTGGCCCACTAAAATACATGATGGCTACAATCTGCTAAAAAATCCACTACTTGGGTGGGCCCTTTTTCTTTTCACTGCAATCTTCCATCGTACGATTCGTTTCCATCCAACGGTCATGAAACTAGCAAACCCATCAATCCTGATCTCGAACTAGCCAGCTGAATGCGAATCTCTTTCGATAGGGAGCACGACGCCTTGCTCTTTCGTCTCCTCGTCGCATATGTAATACTGTGTCTATCCAATTTCTAATTGAAAACCCTAACTCATTATTACATATCAATTATCAGTTTGCATTGTATTTGTCCTTGAAATAATTCCTCCATTGAACAACAGATGGAAATGGAGCTCAAACCCATCGATCCTGAGCCATCCAAACCCGAACCGGAACCGGAACCAGAACCAGAACCAGGTCTCTGCGATAAGGACGACAGGCCGCTCCTCAAATCTGATTCTACCCGAATGCAGACAGAGAGTATCGAAGAGTTAGAGAAGAAATTTGCTGCTTACGTCCGCAATGATGTTTACGGTCCCATGGGACGTGGCGAGCTGCCTGTGGCGGAGAAGATTTTGCTTGGGATAGCTATGGTGACGCTTTTGCCGATAAGAGTAGCATTGGCGATGACAATATTGTTATTTTATTACTCGATCTGTCGGATTTGTACTATATTTGCAGCTACGAATGGTGAGCTGCTGGAGGATTTTGCGCATATGGGAGGGTGGAGAAGAGCGGTGATCCTGAGGGTTGGAAGGTTGTTGTCAAGATCTATGCTTTTCGTGTTTGGATTTTATTGGATTAGTGAGACTTATAGGATTCCAGAGGAGGAGCACAATCAGGTTTTTCTATCATTATTATGTACATTAAATTTGTAATGAATGAAGATAACTTCAGATTAACTTTTGCTTTGTGGCATTTCATTCAAACGGAACATTGTCTACTCATTACTATACATTCGATAATTCTATGATCTTAACTAAATCCGTTGGCTTATTCTAATTAATAGGAGTTAGATTGTGAATGATTTTAAACGAACTTTTCCTCTTCTTTTGGCGTATAGAATGAAAGAAAAACTGAACAAGGTGATGAAGAGGCAGAAAGACCAGGGGCAGTAATATCTAATCATGTATCTTATTTAGATATTTTGTATCACATGTCGTCTTCTTTCCCAAGTTTTGTTGCCAAGGTTTGTTCCGCATCTTTTCTCTCTCTTTTTTTTCTTTTTTTCATTTTTTAACAATAACTTACCCAATAGTGAATTTCTTGCATGACCGACACTTTTTCCTGTTTTTAATTATATTATTGATTTTATTGCTGAAGAGATCAGTGGCTAAGCTTCCTCTTGTTGGTCTCATCAGGTTAACCTCACTTACCATGAGCCTTCTCTAATTGTTTCTGTTGATTGATTTTCACTGTAATGAAATTTTGCCGGGTTCTTGTTTTTGACAGCAAGTGCCTTGGTTGTGTCTATGTTCAACGGGAGTCAAAGACGTCTGACTTCAAGGGTGTTGCAGGTAGACTTATATTTAATGTTTGCGTCTTTTTTTTTCCCTAAAAAATTTGTGTTTGATCTTTTGTTTCCCAATGTCTGACTTCTGGAGAGTGATCAGCGTCCATCCCGGACATTATTATGTGTTTTTATGCGTGTTTTGTTGAAATTTGATCTGCATTTTGTCCGCGTTGGGATAGAAGGGCACTGATACTAAGTTTTGTGTTGGATGGTTACTGACATGTCCACAAACTATCATGCCAATAATTAGAACGTTTGTTCTTAATTGAAAATGAGCTGAATTCAACTGTTTTAGTTTATAGAACGCTTACCTGTGGTTCCTTTTGGTTGAGTAGTATCTTGTAGTAATGCGTTTGATATGAACTGGATCTATGTAGGACGTGATGTAGGGGCACATTGGTTAGGTTAAGTAGGGACTAAAAAGTAGTAGGACAGTTATTTTTAAATAACTTGCAATTTCATTAATCAATAATTGTCAAGTATCTTCTCTAACAACTTTTGGATGTCTCTCTCCCTCTCTCTTCAGTTCTTTCTCTTATATCATCTTTGTTTTTCCTCTATTACCATTTCTTCATTGTTATAAGCTGTCCAATATGGCTCTTAACAAAACGATCTATTTTTTTTACTATATTTTTAATGCCAATCACTTCTTTCAGATATCGTAGTTGAAAGAGTTCGAGAAGCTCATCAGAATAGGTCTGCTCCTACTATTATTCTTTTTCCCGGTTAGTATTTATTGCATCATTCCCTAGTGCATCATCCGCTTTATATTGCATGGTTAATTATCTGTTGCCGAATTCCTATTTCGTTTCTTGTCTCCAAATTGGCAGAGAATTTGTATTGATTCAGTAACTTTCTGTCATGATATTCATTGCATAACTAAAATTAATCTTTTGATCAGAACATTAATCTTTTTAGCAATTAATTCTGACATGCACATTTAATAGAACATACCTGCATTTGGTTTACCCTTGATTTTACTGCAGAAGGCACCACTACAAATGGAGATTTCCTCCTTCCATTCAAGACCGGTGCTTTCTTAGCAGGAGCTCCTGTGCTTCCAGTAATTCTTAGATATCCTTATCAGAGATTCAGTCCTGCCTGGGATTCAATATCCGGGGTCAGTTATGTTTTGCACTTTCGACAAGAATCACCTTTTATTCCCTATATTTATGATATAATCAATTTCTTATACACAAATAATGCATGACATAGATACCTCTACGTCTATTTTTCCTGTTACTCTCAATACGCAGTTTCCTTTGCAGGTACGCCATGTGCTTTTTCTCCTCTGTCAATTCATTAATCATCTTGAAGTTACGTGGTTACCTATTTACTACCCATCACAAGAAGAAAAGGATGACCCAAAACTATACGCGAGTAATGTTCAACGATTGATGGCTCGTGAGGTATGCATCTCCAAGCTTTGCCTGATATCTAGTGTTAAACATTTTGCTGTAAATAGTCATGTAAGCTGGATCACCTGAGTCGTATGCACAGAACTATAGATGTATTTTTAGGAACTTTAAATGATATCTTGTGGTTTGATGAACAAGCCTTCAATAATACCAATACTTGATCGATGCCCATATATTGGTGATATAGATTCTTGAAAATTGCACGGATGAGCATGTGCTGAGATGCACTGTAGAAATTTTCAAGACCAGTTTCTGTGGCAGTCATGTTATACCGATTGTGTGAACATTTTGCTTATAAATTTCCGAGTAGAATTTCTGGCATAATCTGACAAGTTGACTCCTCTCAAAACTACTTTGAACCATGAGAAAAAGTCATACGCAGTTCTGACTCATCTGTCGAAGATGTGTTCTTGGAAGATATTATTCTGTTGTATTATTTTCCTTAATGACGAATGATGATCTGAAGTATGTTTGAACTTTTCTATGTTTAGTATGGTGTCGGTATGTTATTTTTTATTTAACCATCTAAATATGGCATGTTGATGTCATAACAAAGTTGGCTCATCTTTTTCATGCAGGGAAATTTAGTGATGTCAGATATTGGACTAGCTGAGAAGCGAATATACCATGCTGCTCTCAATGGTAATAATAGACTGCCTAGTGTTTTGCATCAGAAAGACGATTGATAATTTCATCGAGTCGCTCTCAAATGATATGTAGTCTCAGTTGAGCTTCTTAGATTCTGTTGGCATTCGCTCATAAATGACAGGCAAAACGTAGGGCGGTATTCTCCCCTTCTTAGTTGTTGTGCCATTATCTGTCTTGTAAATTCTCAAATTGGACTTGTGGGCGTTAATCACATTTATAATTGTAATGGTGGAACTTTGACAAAGCATCTGATTTAAAGACCTTGGGATTATGTTCATTTATCCAATAATTACCCCACTGAAAAAAAAAAAAAAAAGGGAAGGCAATAAAGAAAACCCTTGAAACCTGTTAGATAGAGAACATTGCATCTGTAAATCTGAAGCATCTCTTTCCTTCCCTGCAGGTTTGTTTTGAGAATGCTAATTCGGATACGCCTCTATATATTTCGTTATGCCATTCGTATTTTAACAGAAAAGATATAAAGATATAGAGAACCATGTGCAGAATCAGTGTTGTCGAATTGCTTGAAAATGTATTTACATGGGAATGTAGTTTTGTTGTAGAGATTGCGGATTTACACTTGCAGCCTTCTTTCTTTTTTTTGTCCTAATAGGAGCCATTTCTGTTGATTCCCTTCCATGTCGTTCAGCGGGGATATAAGAATTGATTAAGAGTCACTTGTACACTTGTGAAATTGAATGGAACTTGGTATAAGATGTAAACATATCTGTCGTCTCATGAATTGGGTTTTCTCTGTAAGTTGATCAGCGTTAGCAGGAAACTGTCGAGCTTGGTTTCTCTTCAGATGTTTCTAAATCATGAACTCGTTCTCTCCAAACCATCCCTCCTTTCCTTATCATCATTTTCAAAGAGCGTAAAGGAATGAAAATGGGCGGTAGTTTCGATAGTCCGAAATACTCCGGCCTCTCTCCGTCATCTCCTCAACTGCTCACTGTTTGAATTTTCAATAGCCATCAACTTAAGACGTTACAGAAATCAATGTTGAAAATATGACGCCAAATGCGAATCACGTTCCAGTTGTATACAGTCTAAATGGCAAGTGACAGAAGCACAGATGAGCTAATAATGGAAGGATCCACTACTCTGATAGCAGCAAAATGCATCTTCCAGAGACTGTAATTGACATCATAAAGAAAAAACAAACCAAAAATGAGGGGAAGAAAAAGGAGGATCATCACATCTTAAACACTGAAGAATTTGCACGGTTCATAGGGAAGCGTCTTCTACAGCCATGAATAATTTTCATTAGCAGACTGATGACATGATGGGATACAAAAATATTCATTATCAGACGCTCCCTATTAGCTTATGGATGGAATATCCATAGATGTTCTCTACACATTGCAGCTTCTCATCTTTCCTTCAAAGACCCATTTATAGACCTTTTCAGTTCCCATGGTAGACAGCCTCTCAAGGGTGACTGTAAAAACATGGACGAAGTTGATAGCTGCTTTTGCCTCATTGAGATTGAGGATAGACAGCTGAAAGAACTTCTTAGCTTTCTCCTCTCGCTATCATATGGTTGACCATCGGGATTGTGCCGTACAGCGGATATCTTGAGGGATTCAGGAAGTATGCAGTTGCAGATTGAACCTACCACGATGCAGTTACGGATAATCAGGACTAACCAGGAGTTTTTATTGCCACATCATGTTCAAAACCATTGTAAGCTATATTCAGCAACTCAGTTATAGGAGAAAGTACCTATTTTCGCTAGCCGATTTACCCATTTTGGAATAGGTTTCCCAGTAAGCTTGTAACACATGTCTCTGCAGAAATGGTTGCAGTTTTTGACAATCAAGTGATACGTATCACCATGGTAGCTTGCAGCATGTCGCTCCATGAACTCCCTCACCTGAATGGGATCCAAGCATGTAGTCCCTATGAATATCGACTTTCTGAACTTGAAGCCAGGACACTGTCGAGGTTCAACTTCAAAAACACCACTTGTTGGATAGTCGTGAGCTCCAAATGCGTATTCTACACCATGAACTGCAAAAGTGGAGATCAGACAATCAGGAAATCTGGTCTACAAAGAGCACACAACTTTTGCGATTAAAGACTGTAACTTGTAATCTTTTCTTTGGCAGACGTTGTTGTGTCTCACATTCAAAAAGGAAGAACCCTTTCTACCTATTGAAATCCAGAAATAAGATTATCAGATAGCACTAGTGAGAAACTAGATTAGGATTTTTAGCATCAAAATTTTGTAAATTATAAGCTAAAGGTAATTCTGGAGAAGAAAACAAAAACATTATATGTCGAAGAATTTGTATGAAGATGAAAGTAAATAAGTATAACCTTCGACGCCAGAGTGAAAGATGCCAAGGCCTGCCCAGTAGACATATCCATTCATGGGTGTCAAGTCATACACATTGAGGTAAACTGGCGTATTGCCTGGACCATAGCTGGTTGACCCTGGTTTAGGAAACAAAGCAAAACGGGTGGCAGATTTGCCTTTCAAATGGAGAGGCATTATAGATTTCCATCCTTTCTTTGACCCGAATTTCATATTTTTCTCAAGGAAGGAGGCCAGAATTCAACTAATGCCTATCCCCAACCTGCAACCATGACAGAATCTGAAGTATTAGCCCTCTTAAAGCACAGAATATTTGGAATTCACAAGACAAATTAAGAGGATAAATATGCTAGAATTCCATTCTGTTGAAATCATGTTCAATTCTTAAGACTTTCACCTGAAAAGTTTTACTGAGAAATTCACTGAAAGATTTCATTGTTCTGCTTAAATTTTATCATCAAAATTGCTACGAAAGACCGTAAATATTTGGGTTTTTTTTGCAACTCCTCTACAATTCCTAAGCTTTCGAAATCATCGTACATTAGAACTGGTTAATAAATTCCATCGACATCAAAAGACCACCAAATTATGTAATAAAAGAAATTAAACGCTGCGTTTTCCACAATCTGTTCACCAAATAAACTGGAACTGCATAGCATTGCTTTGAAAACTCGTAAGAAATAACCCGAGAAGAGTCATCAAGAAGCAAAGTGACGGCTTTAGATTTTAATCATATGACAGGTATATCTTCAGATCTAGCTTTACCCATTCCAGTAAAAACACTAACAAAATCAAACAGGCATAATGAAATGTCATCCCTACTTTCCAGTAAGAGCTAAAAACAAGCAAATTGATAAAATTGTCTGATGGGTAAAGAATTTCAAGAACCCAGAAAATAAAATATGACATATAACACCCATTGCTTCACATCAAACAGAGCGCATAAGCTTATAAAGAAATGAGAAGAAGTATTTCAAGTTGAGGAAAATACTTGCCTGGACCATAATGGAAGAAAAAGACTTGAAAGAGAAGAAGAAGAACTCACAGATTGAGAGAGAGTGTTAACAGCAGCCATTAAATCCCATGAAGCGACAACATCCAAAAACTTCAATAACAAGACATTGAATTAGAACTTGAAAGCAATAGTATAAACCAGGAAAATCAAAATGGTTGCTTTATTTTCCTATAAATGAAAGGAGGAAAAAAGAAAAGGCCTATCTCATTTCTGCAACATTCACTTCTACCTGACAGAAAACAACAAAACAAAAGAGAAAAAAGAGGAGAGATTTAATAGAAGGAATAGAACCCAAAAATGCCAAATGAAAACCAACACCCAAATTCCCTCTGTGTTACTCTAACATAAGCTTTTTTGACTTTTCAGTGATTGAATCACAGAAAGAAGGCGCCTTTCTTTTCCTTTTTTTTTTAAGGAAATAGCAAGTAATTATTGAGCTAAAAATGGGAATTTGAAGATGCGGATAAGCGAGTCCGCAGAAAACCAAAAAAAAAAAAAAAAAGGAGGAAGATGATGACATGCTCGTGATCCCCTTCTTCATGCATCTGTAAGCGTGCCGCTTTTCTTCTCTCCTTCTTCCAATTATTTTATTTTCATTTTTGACTGTTTTCTTTTTATCCTGAGTAATTTCATCATTCTGTTACCGCAGTAATTAGGGTAATTTTTCTAGTAATTACCAGAAACGTTTCTATGAAAACGCCAATAAACTATATATTAAAAATTAATAAAAATAATAATTTAATTGAAGCTAAAAAGAGAGATCCAAATATGCAGCTTTTACGACAAGATTTCTTGTTATGATTTTTATTTATTTATATAATTTTAAAATTGGGCAATTAAAATCAATTGATTGAACTGAATTGCATTCAGACAACCATTCAATACATTTGCCCTGAAAACATGCTTCATTTCATGTCCCTTGTTCTCGAATTTTGTTCCATCCACTTTATTTGTTAATTATTATGAATTTTTAAAAATTAATTTATAAAATATATTGTAAATTCTAAAACAATTTGACATAAAAATCGCCTTTTTTTTATGTGCAAAATGATAATAAGAGCACGCATTTCATGTAATGACTTAAGTTGTTATTTATGTTGTGAAAATGGAAAATAAATAAGTTTTTAAATTATTTATATCTTATTATTAATTTTTTTTAGAAAAAAAAACTTAGTTTTTATTCCAATAAATCAAAAAAATTAGAGCAATAATAATCATACGAGATAATAAATAATATAAATTTAAAAACATATTGTTTTTGCTTCTAGAAGAAAGGAATTCTAGATAAAGAGAGATTGGGACCCTTTTTCGGTTATATTAGTTACACTGATAACTACTTTTATGAACGAGAGTAATATGTATTTAAACCGGTCAAAAGAAGTTGAATTCTTACCTGACATCTAAACACATAGAGGGTGGAATCTAAAATCTGGACTTGTTCGAAAACATCCATCATATAAAAACCCCTCACTTGCCATTGTCTACTACAAGTAAAATTAATACTACTGAGTTTAATTAAAATAAATAGTTTTATTTTTCTAACTGATTATGTATGGATTTAAATCTTTTAATGTTGTCAACAAATTATTGATAGAATGATTATATATTGTGAATAATAATAATAATTTAACGTAAAAAATAAAAAATAAAAATAAAAATTCAACACCATTCAGGAATAATAATTCGAACGAAGGAGACCACTGCTGGGGCCCAGTTTTTGTCTGTTAGGGAAGTGTCAGAACTCCAGACAACGCAACGTGAGAGCTGGAAATTATCATCTCACGCTATCCATATTTATTTATTTATATATTATACATAATTAAATTATTTAATATATTATGAGTAAATTAAAGAAAATTCAAAATCATTATTTGTTCTTTATTCTGTATTAATTATTATGATATTATAATAAGTATATAATTTTAATTATTTTTTCATAATATCATAAAGTTCTAAAACTATATACAGATTATATAATCTACCACCTGAATTTCTCTTAGATAATTATTCATATAATTATATTTTGATTCATCTATAAAGACACATGCATCAGATCGGTAGTGTTAACATCTCTACTCTTCTCATTCTCTACTACACACTATGCGTTAGCATCAAACGACAGTATTTTCATGACAGCTTCAAACATACACCAAACGACAACCCACTTCTTCTCCCAAACGCTGTTACTTGCAACCCCACTGTCCTTTCACCCCGACATTCCCTTTCAAAAGTAAATTTTATCTTCTTCAATCCAGGCAAGTAAAAAATTTTGTTTTCGACATCGATCTCCGTCAAAAAGAAAGAAAGAAAGAAAGGAAGAAAGCAAGCAGTAATAATTATTGACGTATTCCTGAAAGTTATCAGGTAAGTTTGGGGGGAAAAACCAGTTCAATATCAGAAATTGTAATTGTTTTGGCATTCATGAAAGATGCAAGCGTTGCGGATTCCTTGAAGGATGACCCATTTGTCTGCATGTGAGAAGTAAAGAAGTAGTGAAGTGAAAGAATTGCAAAACAGGAAGAGCATTGATCAGAGTGAAAATGGGAAATGAGATGTTTGAATTTGTCATCATTGCATGCGGTCTTTCAGGTTTGCTGTGCCCTTTTCTGTCATTAGTCCCCAACACAGTCAAATTATTCTCCCCCTGCAATCCTGCCTTCGTCTTTTTTTTTATCATTATCATTGTCTAACTTTACTGATCTACATCTACTTAATAATTTATAAACACATTATAGATCCTTTCTTATGGATTGCGTTAAATTAAAATAGATATCGTTTTTTGAATCTTTTATAGGAACAGCCCTTTTATTTTTTTTATGTAAACATACCATTTTACATTTTCTTTTCATGATATATAAACTCATTAGAATCATGTGTATCTGGAAAAGTAATTCTCCTGTTGAGTTATCACATCTCCCCTTTTCCCCTTCTATCCTTTTTAGGCAGGATTTAAATATCAAAGCCTCATGACCTCCTTCAGTTCAGATCAATCAATCACTCACTCTTTAGATAATGCTAAGCAAGTTTAAAGAGACTGTTCACTTCATGGTAAACTTGTTCAAAATCTCTTTCGCTTGATACATGGACATTCAAATCAACATGAAATACTATAGAAGTCTGAAAAAGGACCCAGCTTGGCACCTTGAATGTATTGAAGAAACCAATCTGGCATGTCCAACGCAAAGCAGCATACCACAAAAACTGGCTATTTACGGTCCAAATATGTTTTTTTATTCTTCTGAACCGGTAAAATGTAGATTTCTTCACAGTAATATGTCGAAGAAACGTCAGTTCGATTGATGTCTTTGCCGGAAATGACACAGGTTGAAACCCCCATTGAGCATTTCATGATGGTTATGCAGAACCAAGTGAGCTGAAATGAGTCCATGCTTCCTGTACATAGTTTGTGCATAATCCCTTTTAGAACTGTACAGAGATGATATAGTTTTCATCCTTTTTTCCATTTCCTGAATAATAATCAACCATAACCATGAAGCTAGTATTGTTATATTACCTGCAGAATGTCAAAAACCTTCTCTGCAATGTATTTCTGATGTGAGGTAGCACCTTTTTGTTGCAGTTTATCTGGGTGTAGACTAAGCAAGGCTTTCTGATATGATCTTTTCACAGCATTTCCTTCAATTATATCAACAAGAGGCACAGGTTTCCATCCACTTTCGGGCCATAGAACCTGCATGTTACTGCTTATGTCAATGGTGATGCTTTTTCCTGAACCATACATGGCAAAAGATAGAAAAATGAAATTCAGTGCTCTAAAAACTCACATATTGTAAGGTTGACAGGAGAGAACGGATGTTCCCTTCCTTACCATTTGACCACTTCCGGATTTTAGCATGAATAACCTACATTATAAGATATCCAATTAACATCTGCTAGCATAATTAAGTCAGAGGATCGGTCTGCATTAGTTTAAATTCCACATTACTAGGAAGTCAACTTGGTTTTCACTGGCTTGCGGGAATTCATCTTCATCCTGCGATAGTTCTTTAATCTGCATACTTACCAAATTAGATTAGCTTGCGAACAAGTACAATTAAATAATACAATATTTAATTTGAAGTTCTTTTTCATGTTGCTATTTGATGACACTGACATGAAAAGTCACATTCTTTAGTTTCTTAAGTTTGAAAGGTTAATGTCTATGGAATGAAATAAATCGAATATATCATTGCAGAGTGTTGAATAGGCATGATCACAAACCAGGATATTTCCCCGGAAAGAATCAACTCGATCTCCACCTATCACTTCCGAGACATCAAGAATTGATGCTGAAAATAACAATTTAATATGTTACTACTCAAAACAACTACAGATTATTTTCCCAATCTTTTCGGGTTCAAAATATCACTTGTATTACTTCAAAATCAGTCATCAGATTGTCAAACCTGAAGATATATCAGTTGCCTTTTGACAGTTGGTCCCTGTGTCTAGATTTTGCTTCTCGAATTGCACCTGATAGTTTCAAACGTTCCTTAATTTAGCATTCAGAAAATTATTCAACTCTACTTATTGGCAATGCAAAAGCGAGCAAAGGCAAATCCAGCTTATGCCGGCTACCTTGACGGAAGCTTCTGGCTTGTGATTTTTGTTTCCATTAGGCAAACGAACTTTCTCAGCTATTTCAGCTTTGGTTACACTTGGATCATCCTCTGGTTTGAGTTTGCGTCTCTCTTTCCGCGTAGAGCTCCGACTTTGAGAATCCACGTTGAACATGGGTTTATTTGAGGCTTCCTGGCTGAAAATTTTCACAAATTCCTTCACCTTTCCTCTAGCTTGATCCCTTGCGAAGCCATCTTGTGAATTTCTGGATACAGTAGTTTCTCCATCTTGTTTCTTTTCTTTCTCACTAACATTGAAGATAGCTGCTGACTTTTTAGTGCTTTTCACTTTCCTTTCTCTCGTCTCGTTTTTGGTAGGTATGCCATCAGTTCCTGAAATAAAATTTTAAGCTCATTACTACGAAAACCTTACACAGGAACAATGCTTTTTGATTCATAACATATGATCATCCTCGCCAACAATCATTACCTGACATAAGAGAACGTAGTGTTTTTAACTGGGCCTTGGGAGTTTCATCCTTAACCACAGGATTTTTGACTTGCAGTTTCCCAAACTTACTCTCGCCAGTGACAGAGTGGTTTTTTGTTTTCTCTTTTGGATCCTGGAATATATCTTGACCAATGGTTTGATCAGATTCAGGAAGAACAGTCTCCTCAACAAATTGCTTTTGTTCAAACTTACCAGTGCTCGTGATGGGCAAGGAGCCATTATCTTTTTTATCAAATTCAATCTCAGATGACTTAGCATCTGACAGAATGTCATCACTGAAAGAGCGAAGAGTCCTGTCCCTTGAATTCTTCGTAGGCAATCCCTTTACACCTTCACATCCTATCCGTCCAGAAGCGCTTGAGCTTCTCTCGAATTTAACCCACTCTTTCGATTTTCTAAGAGGCAGAGCTAGAGGCACCCCTTTGCCTGCCCATTTATAAATAGAGAAATGAAACTGGTTGCTGTTGCTAGATTCAGAAATTTTAGAAGCCTTGTTCGAACTGCTGGATTTTCTCATTTCATCAGGTTCGACTAGGCTTGCTGACTCTAAACTACTAACAGATAGCTCTCGTGATAAACTGCCCTCCACATGAACATCACTTCTCGGCTCCTTTCGAACTTGATTTGCTTGGACCGAAAATCTGGATAAAGGAGACTCTGCATAAAAGCCTGAATTGCCATCCTTATTTTTGTGATGATTACGCGTAGTTGATCCGAATGATGGCAAGTCTGTCCCTTTAATCAGTTTGGCTGGGAGGCTGCAAAGTTAGAACAGCCGATAAAAGCCTTGAATTCACAAAGTCAGCGAAAAAAACATGCTGCACTCATGCAACTAGGAACAATTACTTATGAGATGCATATAGCTAATCAGCGGCTTCAAACCTTTCGGACCCAGAATCAGAGAAAAGTAAAAGGGCATTCTTATGGTCTAATATATATAATTTAACAGAAGCAAAATTTTTACTGAGAAACAAACAGTTCATAAATGAATGTGAAAACCTGAATTGTGAAGGAAGCGAAGAACTTGCGAAGGGCTCAGCAGCTCTTGGCGGCAAGGGACAAGCGGGGCTTAATACTCTTGAACCAGGATGCAAAGAAAATGAATCTCTATCAGTCTTTCTTGGAGAAGAACTTAAAGATTCATTACCATTAAAGATATCGTCAAAGAAATCTTGACTTGGATACCGCCTTCTATTAGCATTTTCGTCGCCAAAAACTGGTTTTTCGCTTAGACCAGACCATCTATGCCGATGATGTGAAGTCGTTGTTAAAGCATACGAGTCTGGATCATTTTCACCAAAGCTGCGCCTCGTCTCCTGAACTGAAGCTCGTCTTGGAGGCCCACCAAACACATCATTGAAATCAATATCAGGGTTATCTGGAGAAGAACCCGGATGGTTGTTTGTGAAAGTTTTCTGAGGGCTATAACCTAAAAGAACACTGTCTCTTTGAGAAAACCTCTCCATTTACACTAGTATTCTGTACAAGTAACCAAAACAATATGAAGAAGATTAAGAAAAGAAAAGAAAAATTGGCGGGAAATCTCAGGCGCAGCTACAAATAATCTTGTAAACTAAAAATGGGCTGGTGGGTATTTGCGGATGAAGAAAAATAGCAGAGATTATTGGGATTTCGGCAATCTAAATCGTTTATAATAGAGGTTTTGTGGATGAAAGGAGAAAAAAACAACAACAGGGAAGATTTTGAGAAGGATAGAACAGAGATGTAGGGGTAAGGGAGCCTCTGTGTGTGAGATATTGGGATAAGGAGATGCACATTTCCAGATACTGACAATAGCAATCTTTGTCGTCGCCTCGAATTTCGGGAATTTAATTTCTACTGGTGACCGTTGAGTTTGATTATTTTGTGATTCCAGGTTCCTTCAGGGTCACTTGCTTAGGATGACAGCCTGTTATATTGCCGTTAACTAACTGAAAGCGTGTATGGTCGATGCAAGTGCTTGTAAAGGCCCTCCTTTATTACTGTCCACGTAAATTATTTGCCAGAAGAAATTGGAAAATGGAAAAAATGTTGAACTTTTTAGTGTTGTACACGAGAATCTGTGCACTTTTGCTGCCAGAGGATGTTCCAAGGATTAGCAAAGTCATCCGAAGCTTAATTAGAGGAGATAAAAAGGGATTTGGCTGGAGGAGGAGATTCGAGTGTAGCAGCCACACCCACGATGGTTGGTTGGTGAGAAATTAGATGAGATCAACCAAACCCACCCTCGTACAATCTTATCAAAAGAGATAGCACCACGGTGTCAGGATTCATGATTCATGGCCCGACATTCGCTAATGTTCATTAGGCCTGCGTTATTATTATGTACTGCACCAAGCAATTCCTGCAGCCCCCCTAACATAATATTTTACAATAAAAAGAACTTGACAGTGGCATATTAATAAATACCATTTATACGGTTAGATCATACGTAAGGGATTATAGTAGAGAGGAAATGAGTTGGGAAAACAAAAAAGGTATCGGATTTGAGCTAGGAAATGGGGAAAGATGAGAGAAGCTGATGAAGTTTCAGGTGCTCAGAATATACCACAAAAACATGCCATCAAGTTTCAGAGACCATACAGAAATAACATCTGAAAGAAACAACACCACTAACATTGCTCTTGGAAGGTGAAGTCCGATTAACCTACCTGTATCATGTATAATATAACAAGCGGTGCTTAAAGGAAAACGAAAAGAAAACTTGTAACATGTGGCAAGATTATGAGCAGACTGTGGGCTGCCTTGGTAGTCTAGTGATCTTCCATAGTCAACGTCCCTACCAATCAGAACCATCAGGGAAAGCATCCAATGCGTCTTGTTTTCCATCAATGTAGAACTCTACAACTGCTTTCATTCTTGGAAGTTTATCAGGATGGTAGTTTACATGAACAATTACTGGCTTCAACTTCTTTAGGTTAGCATCTTTCCTCACAGTTTTGAAAAGGACCTTACTGTTCATGAACAGATAGAAATCCATGGTTCTTTTTGCAGCATGAAGGCCATCATACCCAGGACGGGAAGGGAAAAAAAGTTCCTCGTTGAAGACTGCTTGGTCCCATGAGTTTGGCGGGCGAGACATACGATCAGCAACACGATCCAAAAGCTCGATTGAAGGAATCGTAGGCCGAATATAAAAGAAACCAGAATTGTAAACCCATATCCTCATTGTATGAGCATAACGCGCCCAACCCATAGCAGGTTCATCAAAGACATCATTATATCCATAAGCTGTCATATTATTATGACCATCAGTCATGGATTCAACATCTGAATCTCTATAGAGGTGACGAAATGGGTTCCGCAAGTATACTATGTCCACATCTGAAAGAAGAACACTGTAACCCAACTGTAAGAATTCTCTCAAAATACGAAACTTCAATCCAGAGACAGCATGATTACCCCCTGTTCTAGCAACCGAATCAATACCTGCATCAGGATCTCTCTTGTAAACGGGAACATCATTCGACTTGCAGAAGTCAACAATGTGATCATCCAATGCTACAACAAGATAATTACTAATTCCAACTCTCTTGATACTAGTAAACCACACCTCTAACATGCTTTGCACGTTAGAATTTGCAAGCGCAACTATAAGCTCTTTCTCAACAGCAATCTCCTCCAAAAGTTTTGCCAATCTTGGATTCACGGATGGATCAGGAACAACAGTTGGGTTAGTTCTCAAACTCTTCACAGTACCAAAAGCCCCCGCTTTTTGCTGCTTACCAAGCATCAAAACCTGCTTCTGCGCATGATCTTTTCCTTGTTCAGCTTGCTGTAACTTTTCATTCAGCTCCCTTGCTTGCTTCTTCAATTCAGCATTCTTCTCAGTTAGCGAGATAATATCCGATTTAAGCATGTTAACTCGTTCAGCAGATTCACATGAAGACGAGCCAATCTAACAAGAAATAAGCATGACACAACATGTAGCATAAGCATCCCATTCAATCAATCATGGCATTATTCAAACAACAGAAAAGAAATCCAAGCATTTAAATTGTATTATAATTCCGTCAAATCAAAGTAAAATAGCAAGAAGCAAAATCAACAGTCTCAAATTTCATAACTTTTTAACAAAGAGAATTAGGTTTTAAGTTTGAAAAGTACCTGAAAATTCGATGTAGAAATTTTACGAGTCAGGGCAGATGGATCGTAGCTGAAGAACCCATGAGGATAGTAAAAAGCTAAAACGGCACCGAGCAGAACTCCAACTAAAATGGCAGTAACAATTCGAGATCCGCCATTTGACTGACCTTTGTCTCTACGCATGACAACCATTTCCTCTTCTCTTAATCTCCAAACAGAAGAAAAAAAGAAAAAGAAAACTTGATCTTGTTGATCAGTTCATCTTTATCTTGAAACTTGATCTGTAAACATAATAAACTAGAGATTAGATTCGAAGAGACAGTTTTCTAACTACTCCACGCATAGACCGAACAAGGTCTTCCTTCGTGCACAGTAGTTGTCTTTCTTTTTCTTTCTCCTTTTGTTTCTTTTCTGGCTAGTGGCCGATTCGCTGTTTCGGGTGATACTTTCTTTAACATAGAGACTAGATCACAACCATTGGATTAAATTCGACTTTCCGTCTCACCTAAAGTTTATTGAAATCATGATCAAATGATTGGTCGCCGATGTAATTAGACGACCAAGTAATTATCAACTACGATAGGTACGACATGAGCAAATTTATATTAATACATGAATGGAATTAATAAACATAATTTTATTTAAATTATGGGGTAAATTAACATTTAATTTCAATTATTACATGGTCATTGATTAGTTAACACCAACTACCTCCATTTTATTACTTTTAAAATAATGTCAACGTTTTCATTATCATTTTTGAAATCCCAACTGATGTCTGATGCTGACAGAGTCTCGCATGCATCTGTTTTATGTGAAAATAACCTGTCTAAGAATTGTCTCCTACTCTAATTTGCATCAACTTTTCATGATTTCCTCGCAAAAGATTGATCAAGTTTCTGAAGACGTGTCAGAATTACAAGTTTTAGAACTTCGTCTAAGTTGAGATGAGAGTTTCTGTAATTTTTCAGCAAGTCTTGCTCGATTGTTCATTATTTATTTTTGCATGCTTAGAAGATGAATACAATAATGAGTAAAACTAATCCTGTCAGATATGGAGAATTCAGCTATAGATTCTGAGCCCATGGGCCTAATCACTGCAAGCACAGGAGAAACAAGCACGGAGGCCGAAACGATAGAGAATATTGGTCAACTTGAAATCTTATTAACAGTATCGCCTGATATTGGTTGATGGCAGCTATCCATAGGTGTGACTTTTGCTATTAACTCATGGTATCACCAATACTGGTACAAATTGTCAGCCTTCGAGAATCTTTAAACTGAATTTGAAATTTATCACAAAACAAAATGTCATACAACTGTGGTAAATTCACTCAACTATCCCGGTAGTTGGAATTAGACAGGCTATTAAGCCTATCTGAGTTCTTTTATGCCAAAACAATAAGAGCATAATAGATGTGTAAAGAAATATTTACATAAGCTATGCTTTGACCGGTATAAGCACTATTGATCAATATTTTAAGCTCCGATGCCATTCTATGCCCACACACGAACAAAATGATCTTCCTAACAAAAAAATGCATCAATGCAATCCTCTAAACAACTGAAGTGGTCACGAAGAAGGTTGCTGTTTCTGCTGTTCCTGCATGATTCCACGCCACAAAAAGTTAGCACTATGCCTTACAACAGATGCACATACATTGCAAGGGTCCCAAATATGAAATAACACTAATTTGGTGAATTCATTTGTCCATTCATATGAGGGGGTTGAACGAGAGGACAGGTTCATCGTTGATTTGGAAACAAAATGACAGCATGAGCGTCTTAAAACTCTAAGGGGGAATGGCACGTAAGCACATAATACGTGGCTTTGCTTTACCAACATAAAATTTCAAGCACAAGCTTAGCTGCAAGCAACACAGCAGACGGAGATTATTCACCATGCAGGAGAACATGCTGGTGCGCCCATGAGATTGAGAAAATGCCAGTACAGCATTTAGGCAGTAATGATGTAAAAGAGGATTGGAGTTGCATTCAGAAAACATAGGAATTGCAAAGAATCGTACATCATGAGAGAGATGGGATAGAGAGCGAAAGACGTACATCGTTAGCACTGGTGATATATGAAACAACAACAGTAATGTCATCAAGCTTGCCACCATAATAGCGAAATCCAGCATCTTGAGCAGCAGTAGAAAAGGGAGTCTGTCGGTCTTTATCCTGTGCTCGTTGTCGTGCCAATGCTGCTATTTTCTGAGCTGTCACCTGTGGCTCTAAGCCAGCTCTTGTAGCGTGAACCACAACAGCAGTAATCTCATTGTTGTATAAATTATCAAACAACCCATCAGTTCCGGCAACTATAACATCCCCAGGAGCAACTGGAATCGTGAAAACCTGAACCAAAGAACTTCACTAGCGTAAACATTCCACAACATCAAAGTTATATGAATCATAAATGGTAAACCTTATAATCAATTTTTTATTACAAGTTCCAAAAAATCAAAGTTATGTGAATTATAACTGGTAAAACATTATAATTAATTTTTTTTTATTGCAACTGCTAAGGCTAAATTTGACATGCATGTTTAATGACCTAGATGGTTGGATAGCAATGACTTCTAAAAAGAATGTGATGGTATAGACGCTATGATTACCATTCACACAAATAATGTTCTTAAATTGAAGCATACTCCTGAACAAAATGATATCATCATATACATGGAGAGTGCCACAAGAATATCCACAAACTAACCTGACCAGAGCTAGGTAAATCGCCATTGTTACCACACTCAAGTTGATAAGTGAAATTAAAATCATGCTGCTGCACAGGGGAGCGAAACACCGTGCATCCATCTCGAACCACTATGAAGCCACTGTCCCCCAAGTTGATTGCATGAAGACCCTAACCCAACAAACAACATTCTTTGCAATAAGCCAACAGGAAAACAACTATTGTTTCAAAGTGGGAAATCAAAAGTTTCACCATGTGGAAGTATTTTGCAGATAGACAAGTGCAAAGTTATCATGTAATAATTTTGACAAAATAAAAGAATTAATAGGACGCCAAAGTATAAACAAGATAGCCAAAACACTTCAAGTCATAGCTCGCATGTAAGTATAATTACTATCTTGGATATGGTCTTCAAATAGATGATATCATCTAAGATGGTAAATCTCATTTCAAGTAATATAGCAAGTAATCTCATATCTCACCATGCATATGGAACCTATATCTAATATCTTTCTCACACTCCCCAGAATGATCGACCAAATATATTATTTAAAATGTGTATCTTGAGGTATTGGCACATCATCTAAAGTAAACTATGAAAATGCAGCATAGCCTGCATAAAGACTCTGATTTCACTAATATATTTAGTGTCAGGCCACAAACTATTCATTGAGGCATAGAATGCAAAAATTTTAATAACATACCTCATCTGTGAGTGCTACAATACATGCTGTTGAGGAACCTTTGGCTTTTGTGCTAGAGTGAGCTTTTTCCAGGACTCTGGCAGGGTCGACTGAACCCTTTGGCTCATCTTGAATTGCAGTAACTGAATTGGACATAAGTTCTCGGGAATACTGCCCTGCATCAACACCAAGATCTGCCCAGCCACCCACACCATCAGCCACTCCTATTGCTTGTTCATTTGTACAAATAAAATGAGCATCCTCGCCTCCAGTCTCTTCTTTATCAGGATGGGGCAAATAGCAAGATCCTGAAATCAACTTCAGTGTTTTTCCAGTAGAAATTTTCCTGAGATCCATGAAAATCAAAACACAAGATAAGTGCATTAAAAATTTAAATACCAATGTTTCAAGGCCTCAAGGGTGTTGGAAAAAATAAATATTTTAAATCACGGTTCTTCAATCAAGTGAACAATAATAATCATACAAGATTCAACAACAGAAAAATAAAGATATCCAAGAACCTACTTTTCTGATGAAGTTGAAGAAGTGTCAAGCTGTTCTTCACGTCCAGAATTCTCAAAGTTCACATCAGGAGCAGTGTCAGCAGACAAACATGCAGGAGATGAGCTATGGAGGTATCTAGATCCTGACTCTATGAATGGGGAAAAGCTACTCCACTTCTTCATAACGTGATAGATGAAATATCCATAAACTGTAGAATTGGTGGATTGCTCTTGGTTCTTTAGACTCATACTAATGTTTTTGGAATTGAAAGAACTTTTTCTGCCATAAGAAATGCTGACATTATTGATTGCAAATGGAAGACGCTCGCTCCTTGTATTTAAATTCTCAAGGAAACATCCACCAACAGCAGCTTTAGGCACACAACCAGCCATTATCTTATTATGCAACTTTCCACTATTTGATATTTGACTGGTATCGCTAAGGACACGCTCAATGTGATACCCACAAACCTGAAAAGAAGGGCCTGAGACAGAGGGCACAGAAAATGTGCGAGAAAGTGCTCCAACAACTGAGATATTTCGCTTATGGTTAAGCAACAGTGAATCTGATGGAGCAGCAAAAACAGAACCAGGTCCCAAAAGTGCTTGTATGTCAGCAAGCGATGCAATTTGTGCAGAATGAAATAATCTATAACAGAGAAACCGTGATTTCACTTGCCCAATCAAAAGTTCAGCTGAATCTCGAAGCCCACCATCTTGCCCTAAAATCGACCGCCGAATTTCATTTTGCGCGGCAGTTCTTAGTCTCGAAAAATATGTGGATGGCATCTTAGCCTTTTAAGCACAAAATTTTTGCCGGAACAGGATTATCACACAGAACACACCTGTTGCAACCACGCACAAAATACAATCTCATAACTTCCAGCGCATGTATAATTTTACCACAAGTATATAATTTTTCCTTCCCCCAGAAACCTGCATGAAGTCAGGAAAAAAAAACAGAGAAATCATTAGCTTATCAACTCACTAATCCCGAAAAAGAAAAAAAAAAGACCAAAACAAAACAAAAAAGGAAAAAAAATCTCGCAAAACCTATACGTCCCTAAGCTCTTGCAGATCTAATTATCACTGCAGTAAGCCCATTTTCAGGTCACCATTTCTAATCCAGCTAAATTGATCAAGCTGAATGAACATAATTACAATTTGAAGTTTTTTTTTTTAGAAAAAAAGAACAAACGACAAATCAAGATATGGTCTGTAATCTTTTTAAAATTTAAAAATAATCCCTCCCCAAATATAATTTCAAAATGATATTCAAAACCTAACATATAGAAGTTAAGGTCAGCACTAGTAACAAAGGATAAAAAGAGCACCTTTAATGGACCAACTAGGAGCAAAAAAACGCGAGAATCCGATCCTGTATCAATCAAATAGGCGTCCATCAAAGGAACCTCCAAAATGGAAGATACGTTTTTTTTAAAGCGTTCGACATATGTAGCTAAACATCTCCAATTCCTCTTCAATTTTTTTTCATCTTATCGCTTCATTAAAAGCCAGAATCGATCAATAACGAAGAAAATTTGCAACGATATCCAAACTTTTGGGAAAAATCCGGAAACTTCTTTTTAAATTTTTTTCCCTTTTATGAAACCCTAACGATATGGAAAGTGACAACAGAGTTTAGATTTCGATTTAATCCGCATCATATGCGACACACGATGGAATTTATAGTGCCCAATTCGCCCTGACTATAAAGTGTTATTTGCGGTTCAAGTGGCGTGGTTTTGGTGTTTCGATGAGGGGTACTTCCGTCATTAAACAATGGATTTCAAACGCTTACATCAATGAACGGAGATTTCCTGCTAAAATGAGAAATTATATTCTAAAATAATTTAATATTTTCAAATATGAAGAAAAAAATTAATAATAGTTATGTAAAGCAAATAACTGGATAAATTCTTCATTTAAAATTATATAATTTTGATAAATTATATACGATAAATATGATATTATATTTCATTAATTTCATAGTTTATTTAAAGATAATCGCACGAAGAAGCTGATGCACAACACTGTCGGAGTGATCTTCAACAGTACAAGTTTGGACATTTATTACACACGCAAAGCACGCAGTATTCCAGGAATTGCATGATTTCAGATGTTTCTAAACATGATTTGTGCTCCATGTTGCGGCTGAACTGTCAGAAACCGGACAGGGGCATGAACGTATGCAGGTGAAAGCACAAAAGAATATTTTCTGACGATCATGGCAAGGGCAAGTTTTCCTTCAGCCATGGCAAAGGTTTGTCCTACGCAGATTCTAGGGCCCAGTCCCCAAGGGAAGAATGATGATAAATGTTTTCGGGGCTCGCTAAATCTCTCAGGATTGAATTTGTCAGCATCTTCTCCCCATATGTCAGGATCACGATGGCTCGCAATTACACCAAGTGCAAGTTGTGTGCCTTCAGGAATGTCAAGTTCCCCAAGTTTAACATTTTTGCAGGCCCGTCTCATTATCATAACGACAGGAAAGTAAAGTGCGAAGCGTTTCATTTATTATCATGTTAATCTGAAAGCAGTGATAGCCAAGAAATGGATAAGAACAAGAGATTTCAGGCAAGATAATTTGTTAGAAGCGGATGAAAATCTGGACTCACAATCTTAAGTTCCGCAAGATTGTCTGCAGTTGGAAGATCGTTGTCTTTGCAAACACGAACAACTTCTTCCCTGGCCTTAATTTGCCAATCCTGATGCACAGCTAGAAGGACAAGAGCCCAGGTCAAAGTATTAGAGGATGTATCCTTACTTGCAAAGTAAAAGGTCTTGCATTCGTTTATAATTTCATCCACCTCTAACTTCTCTTCATTGCCATGATGATTCTTATGAGGTGACTTCAGAAGACTAAGTAGATTTCTCGACTTGTCTGTTCTACCGTCAGCCTCAATCAGTTTTCGTATTGATTCTCGAATTTCCTTGTCAAGTCTCCATCTTTCTCTGTTCTTCTTAGTGGGCAATAACCTGGAAAAGAATCTGAACCATCATTTTCGCTCTTTGTAACTAACTAGTTCAATATGATGATGGTTGATAATTACATAGATTTCAGGTCAAAGATGGAAAAGTGAAATGATAAGGAACCTGAAGCCAGGAAAATAGACACTAGATTGAGACAGGAGGAAAAGGTGCGTCTGTTGTTGTTGTAACTCGAAAATTCTTTTTCCTTCTTCAAAAGTGATTCCAAAAATTGTTCGAGATATGACATCAGCCGATAGGTCATGCATTTCTTTGTGAATTTCCATCTCAAATTCATCTCTTCCTGCTCTTTTCTCCTCCCACTTCTCCAGCATCATCTTTGTGCTACCTGCCATTTTCGGTACCCAACCCTTCCAAGGGAAAAAGAGGCAAAAACTTCTCAAAACTTCATAAACTGGCAATGGAGAATTCCGAAAAATAAAATAATAATAATAAACGAACAGGAAAGGAGGGATTACCTTAACATGGTCCATGTTTAGGGCAAGGGCAGTGATTCTCCTATGAACGGCCCATCTCTCACCTCTAAGCTCAGCCAGTCCCTCTCCCAGCAATTGCTTCGACAAAGGATCGTTATCGAGCCTCTCATATAACCCACCTGTGTTCAACAAAACCTCCTTGATCAAGGCTGCGTCCGTTATTCCTAACCGGGGTTCGGTTCCGAACCAGTACAAGAAAATCTTGCCATGAAGGGTAGACCAAGTTTTATAAGTAGGAACAACCCTTTGCAGGATGTCATGATCGTTTGATAACTGGTTTCTCAATTTTGCTTCTGCTGTTTTTTGTCGCATCTCTGATGAATTCCCTATGATCGGGCGGTAGCCAGGGCCTCCGATGCCTTGCTTCCGGAAGTGATGTTGAATTCTGAATGGCAACCATAGAGTGGAGTAAGCAAAATTGAGGAGATAGAGCAAAGGAATGGTTAAGATTGTCGCAAGTATGAGATACATGATGGGATATCAACAAATGTTGAATTCTGCTGGTTATCATAAACACTGAGGCACGTCACAATTTTATAAAAAAGTTTACATGATTTTCATGCTGCTGACCCTTCGCCATCGATGATTTTTGTCCCACTGCAATAATGCTCTGATTTAGAAAATAATGCTGACACAAAAGGATATATTACTTAAAACAATTTGGACTGCATCGTACATTATTCCCACATAAAACACAGATTGAACAACGTCAATGATTTGTTGGGACAAGTTTGCCATAAGTTAAGCTTGATAAATCTATATGGTAAATAAGACAAGCAGATCCTCCTCCAAATGATGTCATAGGGCAGGTGTCTCTTCAGTTTCACCATGTTTACGATAAAAGATTTTGTCTGTTTTTGGTTACAGCGAACAAAGTCAAACAAGCCAAACAGAACCCAGCAAATGGATGATTTCAGATTTTCCTGAAGAGAATCTGGGCACCGTATTGAGGTAATGCCGTCAGCATGTTTATAGGAGCGTGAACATATGTGCGAGAAACCACGAAAGTGTACTGCCTGATGATCATAGCAAGAACGATTTTCATTTCAACCATGGTTAAACTCTGCCCAGCGCATATTCTCGGCCTAAACTCCATGGGAAGAACAGAGATGAATTTCTTTTAGCTTCGTTAAACCTCTGAGGATTGAACTTGTCAGCATCTACTCCCCATATCCTTGTATCGCGATGAGCAATATTTATGACCATAGCCAGTTGTGTGTTAGCTAGAATCTCAAGGTTGCCTAGCTTAATGTCTTTGGTTGTCTGCCTGATGATGCCAATAACCGGTGTGTAGAAACGAAGTGTTTCATTGAGAATCATATTTATCTGTGAGGAGCAAGAACCATGTTCGCACACGAATGCAAATATAAACTAAATCCCGAAAATGCAGTAACGGGTATCGTCCACAAGGACCGAGGGAGTCAAACACTAGCTAAAGGCTACTAAACAGTCTAAGACAATTAAATTTGAAGTGAATCGAATCGGGATTAAAGACAAACAAAGAGCAGAGTGATTAAATCAGCTA
>CANYBF010621188.1:0-49236 GCA_948192965.1 Dalechampia spathulata
CTGAAAACTTGATTTTCTCCTTTGATAAACAACTTCATACAACACATATACTTCTTTTATATGGCATATGTAGTTTGTTTTCCACTTTATGCAATGCACATTCCACTTTATACGATGCATATGCTCTTGCTTTCACTTTGTATGAAAATGCATTCACTTGTATGATGCATGAATTGTTCTTGGTTCATAGAAATTCAAATTTTTAATCAATTTTTTTTAAAGTTTCCAGTAACATTTGTAATCTAACATTGATTCTAATGATTTGAATTCATCATAAATCATTCCAATTTCATGTTTTTGGCTTCAAAATTGATTAATCAAGTTAAATGTTATTTTTGATTTGATTTAATTGTAATTGATATGATTGAGTTTGAATTGGATGTTGATTATGCCTTTAATTGATGCCTAATGATGTTAGAGTCTTTTAATTTTAATTTTCATGCTTAGTTTGGTTGGTTTTACTATTAAATCAATCTAATTTTACTTAATTTCTCAATTAAATGCCATTTTTAATTGTAATTTTAATTTTAATGACATGATTAGACTTAATTGGATGTTGATTTGTCTTTAAGTGATGTCACATGTGATCTTAGAATCTTCCAATTATGTTTTTGATTGATTTTATCTAAAATTGATTATTTTGATATTTTCACAATCTATCTCATGTTAATTCTTATTTTTCATGAATATTACCAACACATTCTATGAGATTTGATCCTTGATTCATGCTTTCATATGGCATGGGATTGATCAATCACATCCTTATATTTCATTTGTTACTAACAATGTTTATTTTTTTTATTTGCTTGTACATTTTTGGCTTGTGCTACCAAATATTATATTTTCTCAAGTGGAGGAGTTGTTATTTACAAAGCCCCTTTATAATAAAATAAGTCTCTATTCCCCCCCCCCCTTTAGCATGTATGATTATCTTTTCATCATGTATCCCCTATCTCTCTCTTAATCCCTTTCTTCGGGCCATTATTATTTTATTCTTCATTGCTATACTTGCTTTTATTATGATTACACCATAGCTATCATGATCTATGCTTTACATGTTATGCCTATGTCATGTCATTTCACATGTCATGCTTATACAATGTCATTTTCACATGTCATCTCATATGTCATATCTATACCATATCATCTCATATGTCATATCTATGCCATGTCATCATCTCACATGTCATGCTTATATCATATTATCATTTTCAAATGTCATGCCTATGCCATGTCACCATTTTCACATGTCATGCCTATGTTATATCATCTCACAAGTCATGCATATGCTATGTCATCTTACAAGTCTTGCCTATGCCATGCCATTTCACATGTCATGCTTATGCCATGTCATCTTATTTTTCATGCATATGCCATGTCATCTCATATGTCATGCCTCTACCATATTATTTCTACATACTATGCTTATGTCATGTCATTCATATTTATCATGATTGCTATATCTCATTTGTTATGCTTTATCATGCTATGATTGCTATCATGCTATATCATGTTTTGTGCTTTATTCATGCTTATAAATGCTTGCTTGCATAAGGTAACTAACTTAATTAAAATGGTAAAATTGAATTTGAAACTCAAAGAGAATATATATTCACCATTCAAACCCATCCTTGAAGGGTTTAACTTAGCACTCATGATATAGGTCAATTAAACCAAATTCAAAACCATATGGTGACGACTCCATCTTGTGACCTATATCGGGTTTGTATCATTCCTTGAGGTAGCCCCTTGAAAAGGCTGCACTTTTACTCCAAGCAAGCCTTTGGTGTTATCTGTCGCAAGCCTTGCTCTGGGTCGCGATGAAAACCTCACCCATAGTAGCGACTCTATTGAGAACCTATAACAAAAGAGTAGTGACATTAAAATCTTAGAGTTTTATATTGATTTTCCCATTCTAATTAGGTTAGTTGTATTGCATATTACATATATTGTTTGCATCTGCATACCACCTTTTGTTTACCAGTGGTTATGGGTGAGTAAATACCTTGGACTACATTTCATTCATTGAGAAAGCAAGTCTACAATCACCACTCACTGGCTTGTATTGAGGACCATTAATGATTCTTAGAATGGATAGACACTAGGTATAATCCTATATCAATGACTCCATTGAGTTAGATAGGTTATGGATAATATGGCAAGAGATCTTAGCATGTTTCTACTATACTAAAACCTATATAGCTAATCATAACAACATTCTAAAACTAGGACCCTTTATTCGCATGTTATGTGGATCTATGTCTTATTACATTAGTGGATTTACTTAAATTCGGCCTAGTTTTCCACCTCATATTGATCTGTTGAGAGTTAAAATTTTATCACTTATGCTATGTTAGTTAAAATTTTATCACTTAAGCTATGTTATCTCATATATCATGCTTATTCTATATCATTTCCCATGTCATGTTTATTCTATGTCATCTTACATGTCATGCTTATTCCATGTCATCTCATATGTCATGCTTATATCATCTCATATCTCATATGTTAGTGACTCAATCTTGCAACCTTTAGTGGGTTTATTTCATTCCTTGAGGTATCCTCTTGAGAAGATCGCACTTTCATTCCAAATGAGCCCCTGGTACCATTTGTTGCAAGTCTCATTCTAGGTCACAATGAAAGCCTTGCCAACAAGCACATTTAGTTTTTAGCTCTCACAAGCCAGCACATGAAGTTAGCTTTTTCATGCATGTGTGTTAAGAACTTATATTTTTCTTAATACAGTTTAACAAAGGTTTCCATTATCGAAATCAAGTTGCACACACTTATTTCATAGCCTTATAAGTCATTTGGATATATGACGGATCTAATTTATAGCTCATGTAAGCCAACGTATGAAATGATTTTTCAACTTCATATGCAGCATGTAATACTTCATGTAATGCATGAAGTTCAAAAATCAGTTTTTTCCCATATTGCTAACATATGATGGACCTTTTACTTCTTTGATCTTATATATATCCTTTATATATTACATTTTAGGGCCTTTTCAATCATTTTTTAAGGTAAAACTCTATCAAAACTAAACCTTAATTAATTACTTAATTAATCTCTTAATTAAAGACTAATTAATCATTCTCAAACCCTAATCATACTCAAAAATCAAGGATTAGGTTTCATTAAGCATTGGTGAGTTTGATTTTAATTTTACATTTTTCTTCTTCTCTTGATTTCCATTGCTTTTGATAGGATTTGCTTGAGATTTTATTGATTTTTGAATGCCACAGTAGCATTCATGGCTTCAAGATTTTCTAAATGATATGTGACAGTCAAACACATGCATTACATTCATGTTTTTACTAAAAAAACTTGATTTTCTCCACTGATAAACAACTTCATGCGATATATATACCTCTTTATATTAATCATGTAGTTTGTTTTCCACTTTGTGCAATGCATATTCCACTTTATGCGATACATATACTCTTACTATCACTTTGTGTGACACAAGTATTCACTTGTATGATGCATGAATTGTTTTGGGTTCATAGAAATTAAAATTTTCAATCAATTTTTACTTTAGTTTTTTATTTATTTGAAGTTTTTAATAGCATTTATGATCTCATTGTGATCATAATGATCTATATTCATCATAAATCATTCCAATTTCATTGATTTTGGCTTCAAAATTGATTAACCAAGTTAAATGCTATTTTTAATTTGATTTAGTTGTAGTTAATATGATTGAGTTTAAATTAGATGTTGCTTATGTCTCTAACTAATGCCTAATGATGTCAAAGTCTTCCAATTTTAATTTTCATGCTTAATTTGGTTGGTTTTGCTATTAAATCAATCTAATTTTGCTTAATTTCTTAATTAAATACTATTTTCCAATTTTAAGTTTAATGACATGATTAGACTTAATTGGATGTTGATTTGTTTCTAAGTGATGCCACATGTGATCTTAGAATCTTTCACTTATATCTTTGATTGATTTTACCTAAAATTGATTATTTGGATATTTTCACAATCTAACTCATGTTAATTCCTATTTTTCATGAATGTTACTAATACATTATATGTGATTTGATCCTTGATTTAGGCTTTCATATGGCATTAGATTGATCAATCACATTCCCATATTCCATTTATTGCCTAACAATGTTTATTTGTTTTATTTACTCATGCATTTTTGGCTTGTGTTGTTTGATATCGTATTTTCTCAAAGAGAGGAGTTGTAGCTTAATGAGTCATGTTTTGTATTTATGAAGACCTCTTTTTAATAGAATAGGCTATTATTCTCCCTTTTAGCATGTATATTACCTTTTCATCTTGTATCCTTTATCTGTCTCAAGATCCATTTCTCCAAGCCATTATTATTTTATTTCTCACTACTATGCTTGTTTTTATTATGCTTATGCCATATCTACCATGATATATGATTGACATGTTATGCATATGTCATGTCATCTCACATGTCATGCCTATATCATGTCATCTTACATGTCATACCTATGTCATGTCATCTCACATTTCATGCCTATATCATATCATCATCTCACATGTCATGTATACGTCATGTCATTATTTTTACATATCATATTTATGTCATGTCATCATTTCACATGTAATACATATGCCTTATACCTTACATGTTATGTCTATGTCATGTCACCTCACATATTATGCTATGTCATGTCACCTTATATGTCATGTCTATGTCATATCACCTCACATGTCATGTCTATGTCATATCATCTCTATGTTATATCATTTCTACATGTCATGCTTATGTCATGTCATTCATATTTGTCATGATTGTCATATCTGATTTGCTATATTTTATCATGCTATGATTGTTGTCATGTTATATCATGTTATGTGTTTTATTCATGCTTATAAATGCTTACTTGCTTAAGGCAACTAACCCGACTAAATAGTAAAATCAAATTTGAAACTCTGAGAGAATAGATCTTTACCACCCAAACCCATCTCTGAAGGGTTTGCTTATAAATGCTTCTAGCTTTCCATTCACCAACCACTTTCATCCAAGTACTATAGCTATAGATTTTGCATTCAATTACACATATTATTTTGAATTAGGATCATTTAGATCTCACATAATCATTAACGAATAACTTGAATTGCTTCTACTTGGGAAAAATAATCGCCTAGCCTTGCATCATTAGCGAATTAAACATAAAAATAAAAATAAAGAAATAAAAACTTAAATTAAAATAAAAAGTAACGAACAATGTATCAAATAAAATTGAACTAAAACTAGCCAACCCTTCCTCCATACATACGTTCTTACTTATAGAAGGAAGGAAAAATAAATAAAATAAAAATAAATATTAATCCTAATCTTCAGATAAAAGAGTTTGAATTGTTCTTAATCACTTTTTCATCCAACTCCAAGAGATTAAGTCTAAGTAAAACTCGTCCTCATCCAATCTTCAAAATTGGCCAAGTGATATCGTTTTGGCGTCTCTTATGCCCGCAAGCCTCATCAGCTTCCAGCTCACAGATGTTTGAGTTTGACTCAACTTCTTCTTCCTTCAACTCCCCAAAATGCAACTCTGATAGGTCGTTTCACCCAGTCTTATGCCCGCAAGCAGTGTCCCGAAACTCCAAATTCCAAATAAGCTTTAAAACTTCCCATTTGAGCACGTTTTCCTAAAACTCACCATTTTAACCTGCAAAACACAAAATGTAAACAAGTAAACCATTCTAATAACTAAGTTATGCTATAATGGGTGGTTTATGGGCATAAAACATGACATTTTCATGCTCAATCAAACACATATTTACAATAGCTTTAGAGGGTTACACCCTTTTTCTTAAACCATTAATCAAAACCTTCTCCAAAGCATTGCCAATAATTTTTGCTAAAATGATGACTAATGCAGTCATGCCTTCTATCAAAGTCTCATGAATATATTCCTTTACCCTATCATAAATTCTTCATCAAAACCTCCTCTATCAATAGGTCTATTGAACCTGACTCTTCACCTACGCGTGTAATCTTGGGTTTCCATTGATTCGGCTTGGTACAGGCCCTTGATATCAACCTCGATTTATGTACATGCCTCTTTTTACATCCTTTGAGTACATAGCATGAAAAAAGGAACACATTGAGCACATAACACTATATGCACAATACATAGTAGAAAAAGATGTTTGGTGGGGCCTACCTTTTGGGTCAAACCTGATGTGCTCCGCATAGCACAACTTCTTACAATGTCAAATAATGCTTATTTGACATATGGAGTGTGTTACATTTCACTCGTACAAGGTGGAGTGCATAGCATGCAAAATGCTATATGCGTAGCATGTAGCACTATGTGCTATGTATATAACAAAATAAGACGTTTGGTAGGACATACTTTCTGGGCCAAATCTAATGTGCTCCATATAGCATAATGTCTTAAAATACCAAATGATGCTTGTTTGACATGCAGCACATGTTACATTTTGCTTGTGCAAGCCGACGCACATAGGGGTAAAATGCTATATGCATAGCATATAGTACTATGTGATATATATATAAGGAAAAAAATACGTTTGGTGGGGAGCCTTCTCGGGACCAAATATAATATGTGTCATATCATACAATGTCTTAAAGCATAAAATGACAATTATTAGGCATGGAGCGAACGTTCCGATGTAGCCACAACAGGCCCCATGCAACGGGTCAAAATGCTATATGTGTAGCATGTAGCACTACATGTTGCGCGCATAGCCTAAAAATTTTCAAATCCCACATTCGAAATTAGATTTCCCAAACTCTAACACCTTCCACTATAAATATGAGCCTTGGGTTCGTGGAAATCGATCCAAAAATTAGCCAAAATGGCTAAACTCTGCCAAAATCCACTCTCAACTTAATTAAGCAATTAATTAAACAATCAATCTAGGTTTTTAGAGACCAATCAACACTAGTTAGGTCCCTAATCATGTTTGGATTCAAAATCTACAAAAAAAACCTACTGTGGTAAGTCAAATGCTCATTTTTCTTCCATTTTCTTCTTGTTTTTGCTTGGATCTATGCTTTCTTGGGTTGATTTATGGATATTTGGCTTCAATATTGTTCTTTGATGATTGTTAATGCCTATTGATAATCAAAAACACCTATTTTTGCTTCAGATATGCTTAGATCTAACCCGAATCTTGAGTTTTTCTCAAAAACCATCATTCTTTCTCTATTTTTCATGCTATGTGCGCCATATATACTACCATATGCGCCACACATAGCCTATGTGTGGTGCACATAGGCCTATATGATGTGCATATAGGTCCTAGAATTTTCAGAAAATGCTCATTTTCTTCCATTTTTGCTCATTTCTTCTTCAGATCTGACAATTCTAGCAATATTAATGGCTTTTCCATAGTCTTAATATTCTAGATTTGCCAAATATTGTCCAGATCTAATTGATTGTAGCCTTAAAATTAATTGTTCAAGTTAAGTGCTCATTTACTTGATGGATTTGAGATTCGGACGCATGTTTATGCTCAAAATGAGGTATTGTCGTCATTAAACTTGCTGGGATTTGTCTATAGATCATGGTTATGCTAATAAATTTGAATTTCTTATAGATTTACTCCCTACATATGGCACACATCATGCTATATGCGCAGAACATAGCTTATATGCTGCGCACATAGCACTACACGCTATGCATATAATCTGTATTTTTCTAGAAAAATCTTATTTTTTGCTCGATTTTAAACCTGATTTGATAATTCCAGTAACATTTGATGTTTAACAGTAATTCAAATGTATTGGATCTATCATAAATTAATTATATTTAATTAATTTTAGCCTTAAAATTAATTTTTATCGATTAAATGCCTATTTAACTTGTGTAAATGTGATTTTCGATAGGATTGGATTCGGTTGGTCAAGTTGCTATCTCTAATTGTTGTTTGTGTGATGTTAGCAATTCCTATTTGATTTTCCATGATCGATTAAAAATAATTTTATCTAAAATTATTTTTATTTATCTAATTTTCATGATTTGGCTCATGTTAATTCGCTTGATTGTTGCCATATAATTAATTAGACTTTGACTCTTAATTCATGCTTTCATGTAGCATTGAATTAGTCAAATAACTCCTAAATTCATTTGCTACTAATGAATTTATTTCTTTATATTGCATTTTCACTCGTGCATTTTTGGCTTGTGCAACCCGAGGAGGAAAAATTCCTGAGGAGGAGGGGATGTTACCTAACTTCCCAGAATGTTGTATACATGAAGATTTTATGTAATAGGATAGCATTATTCTTGGTTTTGTAATAATTTACCCATAAAATCCCATGTGTATCCCCTAATTCCTTTATCCCTTTCACCGGCCTTTCATAATTTTATTTCGTGGATGGTTTATTATATTTGCTAAAATATATATGAATATCATGTCACATGACACATCACACACTTCTATATCATGCCATGCATATTCCATGCCATAACATATATTATCTCATATGCCAATATGATCCAAACATGCCAATCCGTCATACGCACTATTTTTCATGTTATATGCCAATATACCATGCCAATTTACCATGCCATTTGCCATTATGCTATGTCATTATGTCATACCACGTCACATGTCATGTCATATGCCATGTCACTTGTCACGTCACATGCCACATCACATGCCATGTCATATGCCACATCACATGCCATATCAAAATTCACATACACATATCACTATGCCATGTCATGCATATATCATGTTATTATGTCATTATTATTATGTCATGTCATGCATATGCCATGTCCTTTTATTATATCATCACTTCACATGTCATGCATATGTCATGTCATCCAAATGCCATATAACATTATATGTCATTCTACGTGTAAACTATGCAATGCTAAATAGCATGTCACGCCATGTGCTTACTTATATGCTCGTTTGCTTGCCTGCTTAGGATAATTAATTCCAACTATAATGGTAAAATCAATTTTGGAAACTCATAGAAATCGATCTTCACCACCCAAATCCATCTCTAAAGAGTTTAACTAGCACTCATGCTATGGGTCAGTTGAACCAATCTAGAACCATTTTGTGGCTACTCTCTTACGACTCTGTCGAGTCCGTATCATTCCTTGAGGTAACCCCTCGGGAAGTCCATGATTTTGCTCCAAGTATGGTCCTCAGTCTGTGAGCTTTGCAAGCCTCACTCTGGGTGGTGGCAGAAAACCAGCACTCACAATGGCAACTCCACTGGGGACATCATGACGAAAGAGTGGTGACATCTAAGAGTTTCTACATCAATTTTTCGATCATAGTTAGATTAATTGTATGCATCACAGCACCACTCCGTGTCTACACACACCACCTTGGTCTTATGTCAAGCCGGTGATTGTTGGTGAGTGAGTACCTTAGACTCCATTCGACTCCTTGGAAAAGCAAATCTGCCTTCACCACTTGCTACACTATACTGATAACCGTTGACGATTCCTAATGGATATACATGAGGTATAATCCTATATTGATGATTCCATTTGTTTGGATAGGTTGTGGATAACATGGTGAGAGACCTTCGCCTGTTCTTACCGGACTAAAAGCCCATGTAGTTAAACTAGCAACATTCCAAACTAGGACCCTCATTGCATGCTATATGGATCTTTGTCCTATCATATCAGTGGATTTTCCTAAACCCGACCTATTTTCCCCACTTCATATTACTCTGCTAAGGGTCAGAATCCTTTCATGATTCCATATAGTTACACAACCTCATGCCCATTTCATGGGCATACTCTTATCATTACAATATGATCATGCCCATATTGCTCTGCTAAGAGTCAGAATCCTTTCATGATTCTGTATGGTTGCATAATCTCATGTCTATTCCACAGCCATACTCTTATCATAACAATATAAACATGCCTATATTGTTATGCTAAAGGTCAGAATCCTTTCATGATTCTGTATGGTTGCATAACCTCATGCCCATTCCATTGGCATTCTCTTATCGTAGCAATATGACTAGGTCAAAATGCTATTGGGTTTTTTGTTGTAATCCCTCATATGATTGAGCAACGATCACCCCCTTTCTGCTTGCCTTATTAAGAGAATCGTACCTCAAGTTCCCAGTGTAACTCCAGGCTAGTATCCTACCTAGGAGATATTGAACTGACCAATTCTCGTGGAGGTATAAGGGTGGTACGGAGCGCTGCTATATGCTACATGTTCACTAACCATTTTTGTGTTTTATGTCCAATACGCATACATACATACCCATGCAATATTCTCTAACAAATTTCTTTTTATAGCCATAATGTTGTATGTTTCCTAACATAGGTCATGCATACATCCTATGTGTCACATCACATGCACCACACACAATACCCTATGCATACTCATGCATTCATGCTGACTCTCTTTATCATGTATAGACTATATTAGACTCACAGCCAACTAGAAATATCACTTTTACATCAAACACTCCTACTTCAATGCTAGATGACACTTTGCTTGCTGCTGTTCAAAAGCTCATTGATCAGTCGATGACCAAACTCCTGAACGATGACTTCAAGACCCTTCTGCAACAACAAATCCGGGAGGCCCTCAGTCCTGGTGACTTCATCACCCCACCAACTCTTATCAAGGAAAAGGGGAAAGGTATCAACTTGTATGATATTGAGACTGATGATGATGTCTCACTCCATATGCATGATGTTTGTAAGTCTGAGACCTCTATTCTGGAGTAGAAGATAGAACAGTTACAGTCTATCATGAAGACCAAAGACATGGGGTCTAATCTTGACTTTGATGAGTTCTCTGTTCGGGCTATAAAAGGGCTGCCTGCTAAATTCAAGCTCCCAGATGTTCCCAAGTATAGCGGGGTTGGGGATCCAAAGAACCATCTGAAGACCTACACCATGATGATGAGCACTACGGACTTGTTGGATTATCAGATAGTCTGACTTTTCTTCATCTCATTAGAGGGACCAGTGCTAGCCAGGTATCATAGTCTTAATAAGGTGACCACGGTCGAGTGGAAGCCTCTTTGTACTGCTTTTTGTAAACAGTATGGGTTCAAGTCCTGATTTGATTTAACTTTGATGGATCTTGAAATGGTTAAGCAAAAAACTAATAAGTCCTTTATGGATTACTTTAGTAGATGGATAGACAAAGCTGCACTGGTTAGACAGAAACCATCTGAATCTGATATGATCAATAAGCTTATTATGGGATCACTGCCACTTTACCAGGATAAGCTGAAGTATCAGATGTTGCATACCTTTAAGGACATCTACTCGATCGGCCAGCGGATTGAGCAAACCAAGGGTAAGAAAAAGGAGCCTTCCTTTGTTAAACCTAAAACTGCCATATATACTCAAACACAGCAGAAGCCTCACTATATTAATGCCCTACAAACACCAAATCCCATACTTCGAAACACTACCCCATCTCAAAGATTCTCAGATCTCAGAATTCCACTTTCCAAGGTTTTCGGGCTTCTCCTCAAAGCCAAACTCATCAAATCACTTGAGCCAAACTTTAAAACACCACCCCCAGCCTCGGCAGACACCAAAAACTACTACCATTATCACCAACATCATGGCCACAACACTAATGACTGTCGCTCTCTCAGACTGATCATTTAAAACCTCATTGACTCTAGTGAACTCAAAGACCCCAAGAAATTCAAACCATCATCCAAGATAAACCCATTGCCTAACTACCATAAAACCAACTGCATATACATACTCCAATCAGGGTTGCTAGAATCCTTGGTCCTTAACTCCTTTTCTCCCCTTGACAGTGAGGAAACTTCTCAATTACCTGCTATTGATATTAGTACGATAGTTCAGAAGATGAGTTTGCAGTCACTCAGGATTCCTCTAAGTTTGAATTATCACAGGATCAGGCTTCCAAGATAGGTAAGTCAGCTGAGACTTCCAAGGTAGCTAAACCAGGGCCTAAACCATCCAAGCAGCAGAAGGGGTTATGTACTAATAAGATGTCATCTCGGGTCCACAACATGACTCGTATTGGTAAGGTGTTCACTCCTCTTGACCTTGGGAAGAAGCCAGAAGCTCTGAAAAAGTCGATCAAGGCTAGACCCATAGGGGATGAGGCTAGTTGAAGAAGACACAGGGCAATATTAGCTTTTAGGACTTGGTGTTATCCTCCCAACAACATCGATGGGCTGTCATTAAGGCACTCTCTAGCATGAGAATCTCCCCATCTGCCTCCATCTTCAGCATGAAGAGTTAGTTGGTAAACTAAGAATTGTAATCTAGCATGATTACTTTCTCTGATGCAGATCTACCGGTTGAGGGTATCTGTCACAACAAAGCACTCTTCATTAGGGTGCACATCATGAACTTCTTCACTCCCTATGTCATGGTGGATGACAGTTTTGGCATCAATGTTTGCCTCTCAAGGTGTTGCCCAAGGTCAGAATCCAGCTTTCAGACTTGAAGCCATGTAATACTATCATCAGGGCTTATGATAAATCTAAACGGGAGGTTATCGATACCTTCACTACCACTGTTACAATCGAGCCGATCGAGTCAGTGGTGGAGTTTACAGTTCTTGACATACCAATGTCATTTTCATTACTATTAGGCCAACCGTAGTTCCATCCCCTAAGAGGTATGCAATCCACCTTGCACCAAAAGATCAAATTTCCACATAATGAGGGTGTGATTACCATACAGCTAATGATAAGGTTGCTCTAGCCTGCATCAAAGAAGATGTCCCTCTCATGACTGGTTTTTAGATCACTACCATCGGAGAGCTCGAATCGTACTCGTAGCAACCGAGTCCTACTGTGGAGAGGATGATGTAAATGATGAACTTTGTGCCTAGTAAAGGTTTGGGCTAGTATCAATAAGGTCTGATGGAGTTTGACATTCCTACAGCCATGTGGGAAGAGAGGTACTGCATTGGGTTTGATCCCTATACTTCAGACAAGCTAGAGGAGTGCAAGATGGTTATCTTCATTCAAGGAGAGACGCAACATGTGTCACACCCCTCTCACATGCAACATGCTCCCCTAGAATAATGAATAATCTCTAATCAAATGGAAACCATTGATTATCTTACAAGGGATGTAAACTATTTTTTTATTTGTAATATAACATTTATCATTAAAGTCATAAAAATATAGACTTATACATACATGTATTTACTGCCTTTTTACATTACTATAATTACACAACATGATAAATAAATGAATATTATACTAATCCAAGTCCTTGCTATCAAAAGGAGTACTGTTGAACTGGTGCTATGGAATCTATATGTTTCTTTGCCATTGGCTAACCTGCGTCCATCAAATGATGAACGTTGAGTATTTCACTCAGTGGTATTATAATCATGAAGCATATAAATATAAACCAATCAAGTTTTTCATAAAAGCTTTCATGATGTCAAATAATTATAAAACATTCACTGAAGTTCTATAACAGCTCATCTATCATGATACAACATTATATGTATCCATTGAATCTATAACCTTTTATGTGTACCTGTGAGAATTACAAGTCTCATAATATGTATATTCTATTGTTCAAACACATGTCAACATCTTTCATCATTATTACTATATATATTTCCATGACATACTTAAATCATGTAAATATTGTAAAGTGTCATACTTTAAACTCTACCATGTACTCCTATCATTAGTAATTCATAATATACAAATTATTATCTCTATATGTAAATTTCTATAAATGATCAGCATTTAAATGCTTTCAATGAACAATATCATTCTTTCTCAATATTTCAAACATGTAATATCATTTAACCACTCATTACATCATTCAAAATATAGATCATTTATACAAATTCTATTTAAATTCCTCTTTCATTATACACATCACCTGTTTTCTTTGAATCAATAATCTTTTAATTGTACTTGTAAGTAATACAAGCTTGATAACATATATACTATTTTGATTAACATAAATTACTATCCATTACTACTATTATTAAAATATTCTCATAATATAATCATATCATATAATCATTGTGAAGTATCATACTTTATCTCTATTATGTATTACTGCCATAAATAGGTCATAAAATAATAAAGAATACAACTTATCAGTTATAACTGCAAATCATTGTAAATCATCAGCTGTCAGTATATCACTATAATTCTTCTGTGACATTATATCATCCTCTTAGCAACATTAGAATACTATAATCATATAATATCATTTCATTAGCATGATCATTGCTGCTCTTGAGCATAAGCTCTAATAACTATATATTATTTCCTTTGTGGCATAACTATGCCCTGTGCATTAGCACTGTAAACATCTATTTATCAATGTATCTGTATCATTATACAATATATTGTACTGTATTTCATTACTCTTTGAACATCGTTATATAAGCATAATTGTAGTGCATTCATCATTTCATTCACTATGCTTTCATGATAGATGAATGATAATGCATGTTTGAGAGAATGCATTCATGCTTTGCATTCTTCCTCTGATATTCCTATAATATTTCATTTCTTTTCTGTATGATTATGCACAATCCCTTTTTGTATTGGGTCCCTCTAGGTACCGGTACTCAACTCTCATAGGAGGCCAATATAAATACAACTATATGGTTCTATGAACCTTATCTCCCTTAGGAGAGCCATTGTAACCGTATAATTCCATTTAAGGAATCCATAATCTTTATGACCCAGTACATTTCTTTATTGATCATTGCCTTACATTCGCTCATTTTCTTCCTTCCTTATTCCTCCATGTCATGCCATGAATATGAATATGTAAATAGATGATTCATGACATGATATATATGTATTATGCTATGATGCTATGATGAAAATATGTAAGCATCGTGATGAAATATCATACATAATCCATCTCATACATTCAGTAGCATTAAAAATAAGGAATATCATTTCATAACACAAGTACGTTAAAATATTGTTCATGGACCCTAATTATTGAGTCGTGATATTATAGTCCATCAACTAGGAATCACTACTAAGTATCCCTGCAAATCATAACATATCATAGTTGAAATACCATAATAAATATAATCATATACTATAGATATGTAACTCGCACCTTATCATCTTATAACTATATAGCATTATGGTATAATAACAATCTTTCACCATAAGCCATTATACATATTTCATATCTTTTATTCTTTTATAGAGAAAGAGCACAAACATCATATAATATTTATGTCTCTATAATCATTCATCCGTTGATCTCATTTGATAGATCATGATATCATAAAATATGATTTATATCTTTTAGTAATTAATCTCAATATATTATCCACCATTCATCATTGTAACATAATAACATCATAAATGAAGAAGATAATTATCATATAAATTCTCTGTAGTCTTGATACTTTAACTATCGACCTTATTAAATAGGTCGTGATATTATACAATGTAAACTATACTCTTTGGAAATCACCTTCATTTTAACATTGATCATTCATGTTCATAGCATAGTAAAAATATCATATAAAACATGTGACTACATGTTAATATCAAGGAAAGTTAATAACTTACCCATTGATCCATTAATAATGAATTAGCTAATAAATAGCATAAATCTGTTTGCGTAAGTCCATGGTATCCATAATGAAATAATGCTACCTTGTCCCTTTAGTAATGCCTGTGACAACATTATCATTCAAGTATTTAAGAATAAAATCTATCATACTATTAAAGCACTTAGTCATATTAAGATATCATACTTTTATTTCAAAAAATGAATCATATCATATGTGAAAGTCATATGGATATTTATGCATTTCAATCCATGTTATGCTCATGTAGGTCAACTAAATTCATTTATACTCTTTCCATGTTTTTAGACATCATCTAGCATGCTCAATATAACATACAATCTCTAAAATTTAACGAGTGGCCCATTAATCATTCACATTATCCATGTAACTTAACACCTTTAAGCATTCACATCTATCTCTAACAGGAAGCCATAATTTCACTTTAATTCATCTTGAACATGTAAGCATGAATTCATCTTATAGTATTCCATATTTCACTTTTAGTGATTAGATCAATATTTCAACCATTTCTTGTATATTAGTCAATATCACTTACATGACTGTATATAAGTACTATTGGTTTCATTTTGATAATAATACATACCACTAATCTCATACATGCCTCAACTTACTCATATGTTCATGTTCAAGTACTCATATTAGTCATAACAACTTGTAAAGCATACATATATAACATCATTCAACTTTCATCTATAATGAATCTTATATATAACATTGAGTTCTCTCATATTTAAGTACCATTGTATTAAGTTCATATGCCTTAATGTTCATTATCTAGGTGATTAAAGCATTTAACCATAGGTACTATTCATATGGTCAATTGGTACTGTGCATATGGTAAATTACTATTCTTATCAATACATTATGATATATACATTTTTAATATCTCTTAATAAGTGTATAAGATTATGCATTTAAGAATTTTAGGCAAGTTTGTATGATAAATCACTTAAAGACTTAAGTTGGTATGCATATTAGTTAAAATATATTCTATCTTTTAAGACCTTAGCTCTTTTTGCAAGGCTTTTGAATAAGTAAACGACCTTTAAATTAAATAATTCTTAAACCATTGGAAACTAGACTCAAAGAGATTTCCAACGATATATTACATGCCCCAAAACTCATCTGATAAAGCCTCCAAACGTTGTTGACAAAATCACTCAAAACTAGCCTCTATAGTCTACGTGAGTCGTGTACAGATGAGTCATGTATAACTTGGACCTTACCAATAAATACATGTTTAGGATGCCCGTGAGCTACATGGGTCATGCAGAGCTTTACATGACTCATGTAAGACTCGTCCTCTTTCAAAAACACCCATTTTTTTTTATTATTTTTCAACACCCAAAACACCCCCAAATGGTTCCTTAAGCTTCCTAACATATTCCCATGACCAAAACACCTTAAAAACACTTCCAAAACTTGCTAAAAACATCAATTTAACATCATTTAAAATCCAAACATGCATCAAATACAATTCAACATAAGTTTACTCCATTTAACTCCACCCAATCATGAAGTAATTCTAACATTCATGAACATGCATGATCTCATTCTTCCATTAATCATTAAGTATAACAAACCTTATAAACATCTTTAAAAATCATTTATACACCTTAATCAATAACTAACATGACTAATTCAAGTGATATAAGTTAGGGTTTAACATAAGTTTTACATATCAAAATAGAAATTCATTTGGTTATACATAACATCAAATTCAGTAACTTAACTTCCTTATTCTTTCATTGTTCCATCAAAGTCTTCCTTTTATACATAATCAACACAACCCTACAATAGCTTACTTCTTCATCTAAGATATGAGAAAACATAAAGAAGAAGAAAACATGAGTAGGACACATAGGACACTAAAAGAGCATCGAAACCAAAATCTATGCATGATTTACCTTGGAAGAGTGTTTTCTCTAATTAGGGATGAGAAGAGGAAGGAGAAGAGGAAGAAGTAGTATGCTGGAAGGGAAAAGGATAAGGAAAATTTTTTATGCATATATTTAAGATAATATGCTTCAATTTTTGACTTAAAAATAAGGAGAACCACTCAATAAATGCCATTTGTCAAGCTTGGGTCCATTCCTTAAGCAATTTGCTTCTTTCTTCTTAATTACTTGTTTAGATCATTATTTTATATCATAATAATATAGGCATAATAAGATAAACATACATCATAATAATATAAACATAGATGATACATAACATGGTTTCCAAGAATAACCTCATCTTTTCATAAAATGTCATTTGTGTCCCAACTTAAACTTTTACATAGTATTGCTTCTAACTTTACTTTAACTTGTACCTACCCATATTAAACTATACTTTATCACATAATAACATATTAAACATGCCAAGGTATCACTTTCATATATAAATTTTATCATGAAGCTTCATTCAAAGTATTCAATAAAAGCATATTGGATTTACATTTTTAGTACATATTCACTTCTACACTCATCTTTTCACCTTATTTTCATTTCTTTCTCTATAAATTTCACATCATATGGAATTTCCTTGATTTATAAGACATTTCATTTCATATTTATCATGTCAAATTATTCATGCATCATATCTCATTCATACATTTCATAGACTAATCAATCTTTCATTGTAACATATGCATAAAATGCATACATACATGAATGTTGTATGTTTATAGATATGAGAGCATCTTTTAGAATTTATATAAATACCATATCATTCATGTATTTAATGCACTTTTCAATTGACTATGATCAAGTAAACATAAAATATGCATACATTTATCATGGTAATGTAAATGAGGATGTTATAACATGACCATCCTTCCGGGTTGCTCAACTCGGATAAATTCTTCAACCAGCAATTCACCATCTTTGGTGATATTTGTGACCTGTCAGCCTTGACAGTATCTGAGAAGACCATTGCTGCTTCTTATACCATTAGCCCTGATGATGCTTTTTAGATCTTTAATGATGTCACTGATCTCACCACCGGCTGCCTGGAGCCAGAAATCACTACAGTCGCTGCACTGGGAACCAAGCTACAGAACTTAGACGTGGAGGACCTGCTGCTGCCAAAGGTCTACGAAGACATTACTACTCTAGTGGATAGTACCTTTGAGCGGCTGTTGTATGAGAACACTGATGTCCCAATTTCTTTTTTATTTGATGATGATGTAATTCCATCTAAATATAATGCAATGAAGAACAACTTTGCTTATGTTTACGATGTGTATTCTAATGGCATTATGCATGAACATGAGCATTTTTGACATTAATGCATCATGCATTGAAAATGTTAACATTAACATAAATGACAAGCCTTGTCTACTCCAGATTGCATCAGACTTGACCTCTAAAGAGAGAACAGAAATGATCAGTGTGTTAAAAAAAGCATATAAAAGCCTTTGCTCTAGGCTATAAAGATATGCAAGTGTCAACAGATCCATTGCGGAACACAGAATTCCAACCAAGCTTGAGTTCAAGCCAGTTAAGCAGAAGCTACATCGTCTTCAACCAGAATGGGCTCAAAAGGTTAAGGACGACGTCCAAAAGTAGCTAGATGCCAAGTTCCTTAAAGTGGTCAACTATTCAGAATGGTTGGCCAATGTGATCCCAATTCCCAAGAAAGATGGCAGAGTCAGGGTCTGCATAAACTACAGGGATCTGAACAAAGCATGTCTAAAGGATGACTTTCCTTTACCTTATATCGACGTGATGGTCAATAATGCAGTTACTAGTGCTATGTACTCCTTTGCTGATGAATTTTTTGGGTACAACCAGATTTTGATGGCTATTACAGATAAGGTGAAGACAGCTTTCATCATAGAATGGGGGACCTATTGCTACATGGTCATACCCTTTGGCTTGAAAAATGCAGGCGCTACCTATCAGAGAGCTGTAACGACCTTGTTGTATGATCTAATCCATAAGGAGGTTGAAGTCTATATGGATGACATGATGGTGAAATCTACCATCAGGGAAGATCATCCAGTTACCCTTGATAGATTTCCTATATGGGTTGAGAAGTACGGACTCAGGCTAAATCCAAAGAAGTGCACATTCTGAGTGATGTCTGGTAAGCTATTGGTCACATTATTAGTCAAAGGGGTATTGAACTGGATCCAGACAAAGCAAAGTTGATTTGTGAGATGCCTATTCCCAGAATTGAGATCAAAGTCAAGGGATTCTTGGGACCGCTCCAGTACATTAGTAGTTTCATCGCCAAACTCACTACCATGTGTGAGCCGATCTTCAAGCTTTTAAGAAAAAACCAGCCTATGGTTTGGGATAAGAACTACCAATTTGCATTTGAGAGGGTGAAGCATTATCTTTCCAACCTGTCGATTCTGCAACCGCCTCGATCAGAAAAACCACTATTACTATATCTAGCCTTAAAAGAGGAGTCAGTAGGTGCTATGATTGCTTAAGAAAATGATGTTAGAGTCAAACATGTTGTCTACTACTTGAGTAAGAAGCTATTGCCAATAGAATGTAAGTACAACACTGTTGAGAAGCCATGAATGGCTATGGTGTAGGTTACCAAGAAACTCAAACACTACTTTTAGTCATACTAAGTTCAGGAGATCTCCAAGGTGAACCCTATAAAGTACTTGTATAAAGCTCCTATGCTAGTGGGAAAACTCTCCAGGTGGCTGATCCTATTATCAGAGTTTGATGTGCAATACATCACTACCAAGGTGATCAAAGGCAGAGCAATTGCCAAATTCTTAGCATCCAGGCTGATGGATGACTCTAAGACTTTTGAGCTGTACTTCCCAGATGAGCACTTGGGGGCAGTTGACGTTCAAAAATGGTAGTTACACTTTGATGGTGCAGTCAATAGAAGAGGTGCAGGCATAAGAGTTTTGCTAGTCACTCCTGAAGGTGAACTTATTATGCTTTCAAAGTGGTTAAGCTTTCCAGTCACCAATAATATGGCTGAGTATGAAGCATGTATATTTAGGCTTGAATCATTACTAATGATTGGTGCCCAAGATATTGAGGTATTTGGTGATTCAATGCTCATCTTTCATCAATCCACGGTCAAGTGGGATGTCAAAGAAGAAAGGCTCAAGCCTTATGCTGAATACATGAAGCTCATGGTTTGCAACTTTAGCTCATGCCAATTTATTCACATACCACATGAAGAGAATCAGATGGCTGATGCTTTGGCCATACTGGCTTCAGTTTGTGAGCAACCGTAGAGCCAAGTTCAGCCTGTATTCATCAAGCAGGTAAGGATTCCTTGTTATGAAGGAGAACGGGTTATGGCGCTAAACCAACAAGATGAGATTCCATGGTATATTTATATCATGAATTTCTTAAAGACCGGTGCTTATCCAGAAGAAGCCAATAAGAGTGATAAACTAGCTCTGTGCAGATTAGCAGCCAACTTCACCTGGCATCAGAGTGTTCTCTATAGAAGAACAGTTAATGGTCTACAACATTGATGCATATCAAGGAAGGAGATCAAATCAGTCATGCAGGCAGTACATGCTGGTGTATACGGGTCCCACATGAATGGATTCACTCTTTACAAGAAAATCTTATGCCAGGGATATTTCTGGCTCACTATGGAGATAAATTGTATACAGTTTGTATAACGATTCCATGAATACTAGATTCATGGTGATCTGAGTCACATACCACCAGTCGAATTGCAGAATTTGACAATGCCTTGGCCATTCTCAACTTGGGGAATTGACATCATAGGTGAGATTCATCCTAACATACCCAACGGACATTGGTACATATTGGTGGTTGTTGACTACTTCTCTAAGTGGGTGGAGGCAGAATACTACAGTAAACTAGGGGCAAAGCAAGTCACCAAGTTCATAGAGAAAAACCTCATATGTCGATATGGGATACCACATCACTTGGTATCTTACAATGGAGCATAATTCCAAGGCTAAGTGACCGATTTATTAGAAAGATATGGGATTAAGTAGAACCGATCTTCTCCATATCGCCCTCAAGCTAACAGAGTAATCGAGGCGACCAATAAGATGATCAAGTGGATTTTGGCCAAGATAGTGCAGACTTATAGAGATTAGCAAGAGGAATTACCATTTGCTTTATGGGGTTATAGAACCATTGCAAGGAGTCCTACGGATGCTACCCCATGACAAACACATTCAAAAGGGCCAGGTATGAATAATTAGTTACTATTGATGAGAAGCGACTGAAGGCTTTCTATCATTTACAACTTTACAAGAAGCACATGACAAACACATTCAACAGAAAGGTCAAACTTGTTGCTATATAGGAAGTTGACCTAGTCAAAAATATCCCCGACCCTCGTGGAAAATTCAAACCAAACTGGGAAAGCCCATTCCTAGTCAAAAAGATCTTATCCAAAGGTGTTGTCCACATTTCAGATTTGGAAGGCAATGAATTCTCAGAGCTTATTAACCTGGATCGGCTAAAGAAGTATTTTGTCTAGAGCAAAGGGCAAAAGGAAAAGCAAAAGTTAAACAAAAAGTCTGGTGAGCTGAAAACCTACATAGGTAATTCACGTAAAAATGAAGATAAAAGAAAATGCTTGTTGGATGAGCTAAAAATCTGCTTGGACGACTCATGTAAAAGTTAGAGCTCTTGAAAGCAAAAAAGAGAGCGTTAAAATAGTTGATCAGAAAATCTCGTACGAGGCTGGTCAATGATAATGGTTAAGTCTGATGCATATCAGGAAGCTTCTGTGTTGATTTTAACATTTTTCATGTAAATGTTTTAATTTCATTAATGCAAATGGAACACTTGTTCATAAGCTTAGCCATAAGTAATACAAATTTCAAACACAAGGCATTATTTTTCTTTATTACATGTAATCTTGTTGCTTAACAACTTCTTACAGTACAGGATTTAGGTGTGGTACAACACCCACAGCTTATATTCCTCATCTATAGCAAATCCAACTCCAGGGATCACTACCAACACAACTCTACTATGGGGCCAGGTCCTCTCCACATGCTCCAAGAAGCGGGACACCAGACATCCTCCCTCAAATTCTATCAATTAAGGGATAGTTTGCCTATGACCATACTGACAACAGATTCTGGCAGGATTGTAATGCGTGCAACGCCTAAATCCTGGTAGTGGAATGGAGTCTATATAAGTGTTCACAGTTATATACTGTATGCACCACCAAGGACAGGTCCACCTGATCTTACTCTCGGGCCTGGTCCCTATCCACTCAATCCAGCCATTGAATGTTAGCGTCCTTGCCTCGCTGAAAGTGTAGCCTCTCCATATATGGCTACGAGGTAAGTATCTCTATAGATCACCCACTGGAGGTGTCAGAATCTCAAGCTTCTCCTGAAGCCAAATCTGTAACAAAATAAAAATAAAAGCTCGATGAGTTGAAAACCTTGCAAAAGGCTGCTCAGGCAAAAATTAGAGTGACCCGCTGTGCTAAAAACGCAATGGGGAAATTTAGGCAAAAGTTAGGGTCTAAAAGAATATATCAATAGCCCAATGAGTTAAAAACCTTACAAAAGGTGACTCATGTAAAAATTAGGGTAAAACACAGCTTTTCCAAGTTGGAAACCTACAAAGGCAACTTAGAATACTTACTTGGAGCAAAAGCAGGTTACCACTGAAGCGCCCGGACTATCCCCTCCTCACTCTATCCAATCCAAGGATCGTCTCTGCTATAATTATAGGAAATGGAGTCCGACCTTGTATCATTTGATTTATTACAGATGGATTGATGAATAAGAATTGTGCCAGTAATCCGAATCCCACTATCCTCTACCATGAGGAAGTATCCACAGGTTTTTGGCAACACAACCAAAAAACAGTAATAAAGTCTACACCAATTAAGCGGACATCAAAATCTCTAATCAGGCATGGGAACGCCTCTCCAGTAGGCATAGGTACTGTTAACATTGCTATCATGTTACAAGTAACTCCGAGGATAGCAACAAATTCCTCATACATTGGGTACAGCTCCACATGTCCGAACCGGAAGACATGGACCATTGGATCCCAGAACTGCACGGCAGTATGTAGAAAAGCATTGTTGATTATGACTTACTGAAAGGTCTTCAAATACTAAAGTCTGATATCGTTTAGTCGGTTCCACCTGTTGTTTCCCTACTAATGGGAGAGAGCACGGAAAGCCGATAGTGATTGCTAGGTCATCGTATATCTAGTTTCTGCACAGAGGAATAAACAAGTTATGTTTTGGCAACAAAGTATAAAGTATGAGATATTTATAGCAGCAAGCAACTTTGGATTTCACTAATAAATCCAAAAAATACAAAGTTCAAGTCTTTAGCTATTTTCAAAGTTTGTACACCACAACTCTAATGTACTAGGCCCATATGCTAAACTGTAACACACCACTTCATTATTTTAATATAAAGACTACAGAGTTCTAACATCATGCACATAGGAATTAGATATCATGTCTCCCCTAAGAGTCATCATCGCCTGATTGATCCTTATCGAGGCTAGGACTATCTGGAACCCCGATGTTATAATGCTCTAGACGTGCTATCAATCGGGTGATCTCTCTACCTATCTGCTCAGCCATCTAAGCATAGCGATCTCACTCCTCCCACTCTAAATGCCTACTTGTCTGCAAACATAAGCATATATGTATATAAGTCATGCATCCATGCATTCCCATTACACTGATAATTATAACAGGTACTTACCTGAGCACCCAGCATCTTAGAGCTGTGATAACAATGCAATCCTGTCAGAAGCCTTGCAACATCAGCCATAGCATCTTGAGGCACCTGCATAAGTCAAACACATGAGTGGTATTCGATGGATCAAACTTTATCTTATCCCTCGCCTGCACCGGGAAGGAGGTCTCATAAGGATGACCAGTCTTATCATAATTATAGATCAATGGGTTCTGTGGCCACATCAACTGACCCTCAACAAAATCTAAGGGATGCTCATACCCAGGGGGCACTTCTAGAGTGCTAGACACTGATCTCAGAGGAGTCACACCAAACCTAGTATCATGAGATCTCTTCAAGGTACTACTACCTCGAGAACTGCCAGCAGCTAACGAGCCATGACATCCACCTCTGGCTCGAGGAATATCTGGTTTGACTCTAGACCCACTAGCTCTATCATGTTGACCTCTACATGTGGAAAGCTCCACATGCCCCAACAACCTCATCTGGATGAAAGTAGGGTAGTCTACTGGTGACTCAAATAGGCAGTCTCGCCTAGGAATGCCCATCAACACAGCAGTCACCTCTGGGTTTGTATTAGTACAAGATGCTCAGAACATCACATGAGGTGGTGCAGCGTGCTCTACATAGCTCTCTAGCCCCAGCTACTAGTCAATGAAGCACTCACCTAAGTAAAAGAGTCTACCTTCAGGACTCTCCAGCAACATATGATGCTTATCCTTACGCGCTGAATTAATTAGGTATTCCGGTCTCAGAAACATGTTGCTCCAAGGATAGGGGCGCACCTATCCAGATAATAATAGATAAACATATGTCTGCTCAGGTATTTCTTAAACCAATCTAATTCAGTGTAATACTAATTAAATTGTTTCTTTCTTACCTGATCCCAAGTCAAATCATTGAGATACTCTGTCAACTCATCCATGGTGTAACCGGGCCTCCGACGTAGCACACTCCATGCTTGCATACAAGGGAAACTAAGTGGTACTCCCTGCAGGATCTCAAGCTTTGGCAGCAACCCAAACTCATACGCCATAATCTGTAAAATCAACATTTATAGTCAGCAAAAGACTTAATCAAGCACTAGTATCAAAATCAATATAACTCTACTTACCTTAATAACTTGCCAGCAACCGATGAAACGATATCTGCATCAGATGAGCCAGACCGATACTGCCCCAGTCTAATCTCTCGATGGCATCTAGATTGCAGAGAGCCCACAGTACAGACATGTGGATGCTATTCTTAGTGTCGTTGAACAAAGTACACCCTAGCACATACAACAGAAAGCTATGGGTATATTGATCTACAAAGATTGTCCTGCCAAGTGTCTCTGCTAGCACTGTCTCCTGAATACAGTAATATGATATGCTGTGTCAGCCCCTCATGCTGGGTGACACGCCTAATAGATCAAAGATTGTACCATATGACTAATACGATGATATCAGTCTAGCATCAAACTAAATAGGCAGCCCTACACACTATAGCCCGATGATTCCAGCAAAGATACTTGGAGTAATAGCAATCTCACCCACTAGAAAGTGGAAGGTATGGGTAGAATCCATCCACTCTGACATGAATCTCCCAAGGCAGTTAGGAGTACCACTCAAAGATTCCTCAGATACTGCTAGTGCCGATGACTGTTTTCTCCTTTTGCTAATTACAGAATTCATGTTAGCTTTTAGACTAAATTACAAAATACAGACAGTATTTTAAAGGTCCAAAGTTCCTCCTCTCAACCCTAAAATCAACCTATTCATGCCTATGAACCAAAAAGATGCATAATCTCTTGAAAAACAGCCAAAATTGCTTATTTTGGCCTATTTTTCACTGCTATGTGTGCAGCACATAACCCTATATGCACCACATATATCCTATATGTAGCGCACATAGCAAGACCCATTTTTGAAAAAACCCAATTTTCATCGAAATACCTCAACAATCACATGCATACCTAAGCCTAGCACTATCCTAGCACCTAATTTAAGTCCAATATTGGCCTAAACGTAGCAAAATGAGCCTAAACCTAATTTTTTTGAAAAAGCCATAAAATCGAGCCAAAACTCAAAAAATGCACCTTCTCGGGAGGAGCTTAGGCCCAATGAGAGCCTATAGCAAAGGTTTCTACAATTGCATCACCAAATGAACCTCGAAGTAGGCATCATGAGTTGTGTGCTCGGTTAGAGCATAGCTCGAGATGGATTCCGGGTCTCGAGGGGTCAATTGCATCCTAATTCCGGTCATTTTTAGGAAAATGTTAAGTTTCAGGTTTATGGGATTGAGAGAAAATCAATTTGAGGAGGAGCAACAAATTGATTTTTGAATTGAAGGCATTCGAGTTTAAATTTTCCAAGATATATGCACAGCATGTAGTGGAACATGTTCCGCATGTAGTGGAACACGTTCCGTATGTAGCAAATTTTGCTAACATGCACCGACCTGTAAGAGCCTCTGCTAGCATGTGCCTAGATCCCATAAAGATGCAAATGAAAACGTAAACCTCTCATAAAAATTTTAGAATTTTTGGAGGTCATTTGCTATGTCAAGCCCAATTTTCACGACCCACAACATTTGAAAAATCCAAAAAATCAGTCAGAATGCAACAAACTGATACCTAAAAATTCAAGTATTTTTCCTAGACTATTTCAATTCTAATTTCACTAACAAGTTGCTTTTCCATGTCTAGCACAAACAAGAAATTGATCTAGTAGATGATTAAAATCTATCAAGCCTTTGACTTTTGGTCAACTATTGACTAGATAGTGTCACATTTTGGCAAAGGATCCCAAATGCAAACTTTAGAGATATTTGACATTTATTTGATAGCGCGAGAATTGATCTGATGGTTGATCACCCTGACCCAACAGACGGTCACCTCTGGTTCCATAATTAACCACTTAATCTAGCAGAGATCACAAAATCAAGCCTTTGATTCTTAAACCCTAGCCACAGGCATCTAAACACTGACATCAGATGATTTTGATTCATAATAAAGCCATCGATCTTACATTGACTACCGATTAGCCTTGATCGTTTAGCCTAAACGTCAGGCTCCTAGTGATAAAATTAGGATCATTACTGGTCAAAACCATCGACCAGAAAATGTCAAGCCTCAGCAAAGGATTTTAAATGCCATTTTGAAGATATTTGACATTTATTAGATAGCACGAGCATTGACCCAACAGACGGTCACCTAGGTCCAGCAGTTTACCACTAGATCCAATAGCACTCACAGAATCAAGCCCTTGATTCCTAAATCCTAGAAATAGGCATCTAAACACTGACATCAGATAATTTCAAGTCTCGCAGCAAAGCCATCGGTCTCACTGAAGACCACAGATCAGCATTGATCACCTAGCCCTAGCACTGGGCTCCTAGTGGCAAAATTGGGTTGCAAGCTTCAACGCAAGCATTCTGTAAGCCTCAACGCAAGCACTTTGTAAGCCTTAGCATGAGCATCCTGCAAGCTTTAACATGAGCATCAGACTTAGACACGAGCATCGATCAGGTACCTCCCTTACTTTTGGTGAAAAGTCATGTTATGATCAGATCTCATTTTGACGATTTACGCTTGTATCGCCTCAAAATAGTCCTGATCAGAGGGCAAACTATTGACCCTGACTCTTCACCTATGCACGTAATCTTGGGTTTCCGTTGATTCAACTTGGCACAGGCCCATGATATCAACCCCGATTTGTATGCATGCCTCTTTTTACATCCTCTGAGTGCATAGCATGAAAAATGGAACACACTGAGTGCATAATACTACACACACAACACATAGTGGAAAAAGACGTTTGGTGGGGCCCACCTTTTGGGTCAAACCCGATGTGCTCTACATAGCACAATGTCTCACAATGTCAAATAATGCTTATTTGACACATGGAGCATGTTACATTTCACTTGTATAAGGCGGAGTGCATAGCATGCAAAATGCTATATGTATAGCATGTAGCACTATGTTCTACGCATATAGCAAAATAAGACATTTAGTAGGGCCCACTTTCCAGGCCAAATCTAATGTGCTCCATATAGCATAATGTCTTAAAACATCAAATGATGCTTGTTTGACATACGACGCATGTTACATTTTACTCGTGCAAGCCGATGCACATAGGGGAAAAATGTTATATGCATAGCATATAGTACTATGCGCTATGCATATAGCGAAAAAAAGATGTTTGGTTAAGAGCTTTCTCGGGATCAAATCTAACATGCGCTATATTATACAATGTCTTAAGGCATAAAATGATGATTATTGGGCACGGGGTGCACATCCCGATGTAGCCACAACAGGCCCCATGCAATGGGTTAAAATGCTATATGCGTAGCATATGGCACTACATGTTGCGCACATAGGCTATATGTGGCACACATAGCACTATGTGTTGTGCATATAGCCTAAAAATTTTCAAATCCCACATTGAAAATTAGATTTCCTGAACCCTAACACCTTTCACTATAAATATGAGCCTTGGGTTCATGGAAATTGGTATGGAAATTAGCCAAAAACGGCCAAACTCTGCCAAAATCCACTCTTAACTTGATTAAGCAATTAATTAAACAATCAATCTAGGTTTTTAGAGACTAATCAACACTAGTTAGGTCTGTAATCACCTTTGGATTCAAGATCTACAAGAAAAACCTACTATGGTAAGTCAAATGCTCATTTTTCTTCCATTTCCTTCTTGTTTTTGCTTGGACCTATGATTTCTTGGGTTGATTTATGGATATTTGGCTTCAATCTTGTTCTTTGATGATTATTAATGCCTATTAATAATCAAAAACACCTATTTTTTCTTCGAATATGCTTAGATCTAACATTGATCTCGACTTTTTCTCAAAAACCTTCATTCTTCCTCTATTTTTCATGTTATGTGTGCCACATATACTACTATATGCACCACACATAACCTATGTGTGGCACACATAGGCCTATATGATGTGCATATAGGTACCAAAATTTTCAGAAAATGCTCATTTTCTTCCATTTTTGCTCATTTCTTCTTCAAATATGATAATTCTAGCAATATTAATGACTTTTCCATAGTCTTAATGTTCTGGATCTGTCAAATATTATCCAGATCTAATTGATTTTAGCCTTAAAATTAATTTTTCAAGTTAAACACTCATTTACTTGATGGATTTATGATTCAGATGCTTGTTCATACTCAAAATGAGGTATTGTCTTCATTAAACTTGTTAGGATTTGTCTGTAGATCGTGTTTATGCTAATAAATTTGATTTTCTTGCAGATTTACTCCCTACATGTGGCACACATCATGCTATATGTGCAACACATAGCCTATATGTTGTGCACATCGCACTACATGCTGCGCATATAGCCTGTACTTTTCCAGAAAAATCGCACTTTTTGCTCGATTTTAAACTCGATTTGATAATTCCAGTAACATTTAATGTTTGGCAGTAACTCAAATGTATTAGATCTATCATAAATTAATTACATTTAATCAATTTTAGCCTCAAAATTAATTTTTATCGATTAAATGCCTACTTAACTCGTATAAATATGATTTTCGATAGGATTGGATTCGGTTGGTCAAGTTGCTATCTCCAATTGCTGTTTGTGTGATGTTAGCAATTCTCATTCAATTTTCCATGATCAATTAAAAATAATTTTACCTAAATTAATTTTACCATATAATTAATTGGACTTTGACTCTTGGTTCATGCTTTCATGTGGCATTGAATTAGTCAAATAAGTCCTAAATTCATTTGTTACTAATGAATTTATTTGTTTATATTGCATTTTCACTCGTGCATTTTTGGCTCGTACAACCTGAGGAAAAATTACCGAGGAGGAGGGGACATTATTTAACATCTCAAAATGTTGTATACACGAAGATTTTATGTAATAGGATAGCATTATTCTTGGTTTTGTAATAATTTACCCCTAAAATCCCATGTGTATCCCCTAATTCCTCGATCCCTTTCATCGGCCTTTCATAATTTTATTTCATGGATGGTTTATTATATTTGCTAAAATATATATGTCATATCATGTCACATGCCACATCACACACTTCTATGTCATACCATGCATATGTCATACCATAACATATATTATCTCGTATGCCAATACAATCCAAACATGCCAATCAGCTATATGCGCTATTTTTCATGTTATATGCCAATATACCATGCTAATTTACCATGCCATATGCCATTATGCTATGTCATTATGCATGCCATGTCACATGTCATGTCATATGCCACATCACATGCCATGTCGTATGCCACGTTACATGTCATATTAAAATTCACATACACATATCACTATGCCATATCATGCATATGTCGTGTTATTATGTCATTATTATTATATCATGTCATGCATATGCCATGTCATTTTATTATGTCATCACTTCACATGTCATGCATATGTTATGTTATCTAAATACCATATAGCATTATATGCCATTCTACATGTAAAATATGCAATGCCAAGTAGCATGTCGTGCAGTGTGCTTACTTATATGCTCACTTGCTTGCCTGCTTAAGATAATTAATTCCAACTATAATGGTAAAATCGATTTTGGAAACTCATAGAAATAGATCTTCACCACCCGAATCCATCTCTGAAGGGTTTAATTAGCACTCATGCTATGGGTTGGTTGAACCAATCCGGAACCATCTGGTGGTGACTCCCTTACGACTCTTTTGAGTCTGTATCATTCCTCGAGGTAGCCCCTCGGGAAGTCAACACTTTCACTCCAAGTGCAGTCCTCGATCCATGAGCTTCGTAAACCTTGCTCTGGGCGGCGGCAGAAATCGACGCTCACATGGTCTTATTGCATTTTCATTCTGGTTACCAACTGGCATCCCCAAGATCTCATTTCCTTTCAAGCTATTCCACAATGTTTGGAACATTTCCTTTCTACCTTACTATTGTGGGAACAGTATCCTGATCTTGCGATCTAATAACTTCCTTGTCTAAAGCACTTATAATTCTTAGAGCCATTTGTCAAGTAGGTCCTATTGGACGTATCAAAAATTTTTAATACAATTTTGGAAAATTAAATGCGAGTATACTAGAGGAGCTAGTTCTCAATAAATGCGCCTAGTAATTGCGGTTCTCCAAGCTCCTTTTACAATTTTCTTGGACATGATGGATATAAAAGCTCAATTAAAAAGCTTAAGGAATGGAACTAAATTGGTTAAGAAATTAAAGTTGAATAAAATTAGTTTAAGGATTATGCAAATCAAAGAAAATGTTTATTGAAAAAGAAATGCAAACAAGAAAGTCTGCATTGAGGAACTGGAAATATAAATAAAATGAATAAAAATTATTTAAGGAAACTTTGTTAAATTAATTTATTGTTGCTAAAATGAATTCTCTGAAGTCTCTAAGTCTTTTTATTTTTGTTGAATTAAGTCTTTTTGGTTGATTGAATGTTTTAATGCCTTTTTCCTTATTTTTATACTTATAAGAGTTGGTTCCTTAAAGGAACTGTTCACTTCCATGTCCAATAATAACCGCCCTACTTCTTGCCAACTAAAAACTACCTTATCTCTTTAACATTTATCACGTTCAAACTAGTTAAAACTTCTAACTTCAAACAAACTTAACTAAATAATTCAATAATAATGGATCAAGCTGGAAATTATAATTTAGGTGCAAACACATCTTAATGAGTTTGACTTGCTCTTGGATGCTAAGAGGTTAACTCTTAAGGTGGCAGACGTGGATTCTATGAAATACATGGCTTCCTCCCTCATATATAGGAGTTTAAAATAGGTTATACGTATAGTTTCTATCTTGAATTCTTTCACTTTTTCACGTTATCCTTTTCCATTACATGTGTTTTTTGCTCCTTCGATAAATAATCTTACAATTTATGAGGAACACCTTTGCTTAAGTGTTAATTTCCATTAAACCCATTTCTTATAATTATTTACAAATTTTATAATATTGCCTTAGACCAATTTCATCTCAAAATAACTAGATTAATCTTGTGTATGGAGGTTAAATGTCAAGAGTTAGGTATTGAACCATTTACTCACCTTATAAACAATTTGTCGATTTTGTCAAGAAGTTCAAAAAAAACTTAGTTTATTTAAAACTTAGAGAAAAAAGAAAATAATTGTTCATCAAGTTTCCTTCTTCAATAAAAAAAATATAATACCTACGTTCTTCATAATCTCTCATCCTTTTACCTTTAAAGGAATGCCCATGCTAAAGAAAGAGAAGCCTAAGAGGTCAAAGAGAATAAAACTTATTGATTCCTTAAAATTAAACCTAGAATTGTTACTAGTCATCACTCCAGCTTAAATTTAGGATGTAAATGGTATAATTCTTCATGTTGGTTCTCATTCTATAGAAGAGTAAGAAGGGAAACACTACATTGATTATGTTATCTATCTAACTTTATCATGTTTGTTATGTTTAACAGCCTTTCATTTGGAAAAGAGAAAAGACATTTCCACAAAGGTAATAGATGCCTTAATAAAGATGCTTATGGTTGAGCCTAGTGTGGTTATCCTTTCACCTTCATAAACTAACATGGAAGGGGTTGATATGTTAACTAATGAGATTATGGTTCTTGTTAGCAATGACCAACCTCTAATAATGATGATCAAGAAGATGACCTTAATTAATTATTATAGAAGGCATCTAGGGAAATGGTTTATCTATTGAAGACATCGACGTAGCAATGTTTGTTAGGCACTTATTAACCCTTAATCTTCACCCTTTTATGCTTCTTAATTGTAGACCCTAAATTTTCACCTATGCACTACATACTTAAATTTTCTTTAATTCAGCTTGGTACTAATCTTTGCTTTTGAATCTGAGTTGCATACATAGGTTTTAGCATCCGACAAGTGCTCGTAGCATGCATAGCACATTAATTTTAGCTCATGGAAGGCAGATTATGTTGTGTGATTTTTTTGATGTATTACACACATACTAGTATATATTGCACATGTTCAGTTAAAATGCAAAATATGAGCAACCTACTTCCCTTGCTCAAGTAACGTAAGTTACATATCTCCTAGCCATTTTGGCATATTATAAGTTTATTGAGCCTATGATGCATATTCCAATGTGCTTATAGTATAAGGTGCATATTTGGTGTTATATCTGATATATTGCATACATTCTGATACATATTATGCATGTTCTATATTTTTGGACTATGTTCAGTTAAAATGCAAAATGTGAGCAACCTACTTCCCTTGCTCAAGTAACGTGAGTTACATATCTCCTAGCCATTTTGGTATATTATAAGTTTATTGAGCCTATGATGCATATTCCAATGTGCTTATAGTATAGGGTGCATATTTGGTGTTATATCTGATATATTGCATACATTTTGATATATATTATGCATGTTCTATATTTTTAGACTATGTGTTGTGCACATAGTTAAACATGTTGTGTACATTACCTTGGGATTTCAAAAATCTCACATTATCAATCCATTTTTGACAACTTACCTCCTTCCTCTATAAATATCACTCATATATTTATAGAAAAAGGATCCGAAAATTAGTAAATTAGGTTAAATCTTATCAAATTAATCATTCAATTAATTAATCATGTAATTAAGGATTAATTAGGTGATTAATGATAAAATAAGTTCACTAATTCCTCTACTTATTTTGGAATCAAGAAAAAAGTAAGCTCATCAGCATTGGTGAGTTGTGGAAAAGCTATTTTCTTTTCTTCTTTTATAATTTTCGTTGATTTAATGGATGGGTTTTGTAATTTTGTGATTTTAGCTTGATTTTGGAATGAAATAGTAGCATTAGAGCTGTTCCATAACTTTATATGATCTATGGCAGTCCTATAGTACTTTATTTTCATGACCTTATTCGTGACCTTATTTTCTATTTTCTGGAAACTAAACATATTATGCATATTCATCCATATGTGGTGTACATAGTTAGTTTCAAGGTTATATGTTGCACACATCCTACCTAGTGATGCCAAAATTGCTTTTTTTTTTCATTCAAATTCACTTGCTTTTCAATTTAGAAGAAGCTTTCAGTAGCATTATGGCTTCACAGTAGCCTAAATAATATGAATTCATCAAACATTGATGCAATTTGATTAATTTTGACTTCAAAATTAATCTTCAAATTAAATGATATTTTTAATTTGATTTTGATTTGTAATTGGCATGATAGAGCTTTGATTGGTTATTATTTTATCTTCAATTAATGATTGATAATGTTTAAGTCTACAAGTTCAAGTTTCATGATCATTTTCATTGATTTTTACCTAAAAATCAATATATTTTGCTTGAATTTTCAATTAAATACTATTTTAATTATTGATTATTGTCACTTGATATGTTTAGGATAAATTTGGATGTTAATTTATTTCAAAATGATGAAAATAACCTCTTATAATAGTTCACTATTTCTTTTTCAATCTACCATTCATTGGTAGACCAACCTCCCTTATGATTCTTAATTCAACAAATATGATTATGTTATCTTCTACCCATCATTGACATGTGGAAGTACTTTGTATTAATTCATGATTATTGGTGGCAATGCCTCTCTTCTTATTGTCGAATCCCTTTTAACTTTTCCTTCATTAATCTTTCTTATTATCTTTTTTCTTCTATGAATGCTTCATCTTGGATTTCTAACAATTTAAGCAATAAAGCTTATTCTCTAACTTTCATATATGCTACTTTCCTTTACTCTATTATGTAAGAACCTTTAAGCATTGAGAAATCTTAGCAATAACTAGAGTTTAAACATCATTCTTCCTCTCCTAAGCATCAATGATGATTTCCTTATATCCTTCATCAAGCTCCAATTTATCTTCATATTTTAAATCATTTCCTCTTTCTTCTTGACTACCAATTCAATAGAAGAATTATCGATCGATGATTAGACTTAAGAAACATCTCATGGATAACTTAAGCAAACTCATACTTTAGTCTTTAGGCTGCATTGCAAAGTGTTTGATATAGTCTTGCACTTATATTATTGATTTCAACCCTTCTATGTTCCACTTGAAAGGAGTTCCTTTAAATTCTAGATCTAACAGACCACACACAGTATTCAGTTGCTTGAAATCCTCCTTGTATAATAAACCTATCATTGCTCCTCCCCTTTTCTCTATATGATTATCACAAATGTTGAAATCTCCCATTAAAACCTATAAGGAGTTCTTGTCCTTTTGTAAACTCTGAATTTTATCCCATAGCATTCCTCTCTTATTCCTCTTAGGAGATCCATATACACATGTCATGTGCTATTCCTCACCATCTTGAATTGCTACATCAATGAAATTCACATTTTCCTCTAATACACTAACCCTCCAATTATCATTTCATTAAATTGTAAGTCTTCTTGACAAACCCACATGATCAACATAATCTACCCTAAGAAACCCATTTGCCCTCTTACTGTTTCAAGATATTCAAAAGATTTCTTGATCTCCATAACAAAGATTAATTTAAGATGCTTGGCCCATACGTTGATAGTTCCAAGATAAGCAGCTCAGGGTGGTGGTAGCCTTAGGTTTGCCACCTTAGCCTTTGGATTTTCTTCACTAGTTCCATCTCCTTTTCGTCAATGGTTACATCTCCTTTTGCATGAGTTAGTTGGGGTTGAAATAGTAGTCACTTCCTTTTCTCTTCCTTTGCTTTTATATTTCTTGACTACCTTTAACTAGGTTGACATTGTGCTTTTCAATTAGGCTTGATTTTCAAATATATTTTCTTATATCATCTTCAATAGTAACAACAATTTTTGAGAGCATAATATTTATCTTTTCCTTTTCTTATCGGTCCACGTATCACATCTTCATAAGTCTACTTGGACTATCACTTCCAAATTAATGTTATGATCGAAAGTGGCTTAGACTATCTACTTCCCACTCGCTAATTGGTCTTGCTTCCGAAGAGATGCTATCATATTCTTTCTTTACCAATGCAATTACTCTCGGTACGTCCATATTCTTGTCCAAATATATACATTTACATCTATCTCATAATAAGATAATGAATTTTTCATAGATTAAATTTAAAATCTTTTCATTATCATTGATATTATATCAAGAAATTATTAATTTGAAAAGCTAAACTATTGGATGAGATAATATATTTTAACATATTGGCCAAAAAAAAATATAAAGCTTGAAAAAGAAACACAAATAAAAATTTTAATGCACAACATACGCTATCATACCTTAGAATTTTTCCGATAATTAACGTAGGAGAATGACTAAGCTTCTTCATAAATCACAGTTTCCTTGCGAAAACAAAATATGTAAAAACTCGTGAAATAATAGATTATATTTGGAAGCCCTCTTTTATATTTAATAGTTTGGTGCTTCTAGGAACGTTTTAGGGGTGGGTGGTACTTGGTTGGCGTAATTTCCAAAAAGAAGAAACATCCATAATTAATCAGATTTTCACTTGTGGAATCACCAGCTTGTAACATACATAATCCTCGACTTCCAAGTGTGATTCATTTTCAACGCAGAACCTAAGGAAATGCAAACATTGAATAAACAGACTCCCAAAGCAACAACTATAAATAGAATTTCTCGCTTCGCCGCAGACAGCCTATGATACAACAATGTATCTTACATAACACGCCACCAGCTAGATTTTTCAAAGCAGGATCAGGACCTGCTTTTTATTATTTCATTTACGACCATAATCGAATAAAACAGGACAAGAAAGCTTAAAGGCTAATGAGTTTCAGAGAGTTTGCCTTCTCTTGCAGGGTATCCAGCAAACTGTCAAAACTCTTCTTGAAAGAATCCACTCCTTCGACTTCGAGTTGATTGCCTACATAAGCCCAATCAATTCCCAACTTCTCGAGGGCGCTATAGATTCCTTCAGCTTCAGAAACATTTGAATCAATTGTCCTCCCGACGGTTCCATGGTCTATAAATGCTTGGAGAGCTTGGTCCGGCATTGTTGAGACCTGCATGCAGAAAAACAACATAGAGCGCATGTTCAACAATAATTCTCGAGTCCAAACCTAAGCTACTTGATATTTGAACCCTGAAATCATAAATATCAATCAACTGCATGCTCAAGATGCTACGCCATGAAGAATATGGTGGTTCACCGTGTCAGGTCCAATGAGAGGATTGACATATAAAGTGTCAGGGTAAGCCGGGTTCTTGACACTAGTTGAAGCCCACAGTAGCCTCTGCTTCTTGGCACCTTTTTTTACCAAAGCTTCCCACCTTGGACCAGAGAATTTCTTCTGGTAGAGCTGAAATGCCAGAGCTGCTTGAGCAACCGCAGCCTAAAACAATCAACACGAGAAAATATTTAAATTATGCTACAGTTTTATACCAAGTCAAAAGGATAATGGTATCAAATTATTTACCTTCCCTCGAAGATCAAGGGCTTCTGGTGTTCCTATCTTTTCCAAAATTTTGTCAACCATGGTGTCTACCCTGCTAACAAAGAATGAAGCAACACTAGTGACTTTGGAGAGATCGCTCAGACCAGAAGCCTCTAGGCCATCCAGGTAGGCATCAATGACTGCTTCATATCTAGCAAGAGAGAATATAAGCTGCAAGCATACATAAATGAAAAACAAATGTAAGTGTTGTTATATCAGTTTTTGATTTATTGAGAAACCATGCCTACGACTCATGGCACATCATGGCAAACACAACAAATTGAAATGGTGCTTATGACTTGCATCACATAGTGCTTATTCTATGAACATGAGTAATTTCTAGTAACAGAAATAATAAATGATGACCAAGACAGTATAAAGGATGCATAGAATGCGCTTACAGTCACATTGACGCTGATACCATTTGCAATAACTTCTTTGATCGAGGGAACACATGGGGCAGTGGCTGGAATCTTAATGTACACATTAGGACGATCAACCACTTTGTGAAGCCATTTTGCAGCTTCAACTGTCCCTTTAGTATCATCAGCTAGTCTGGGAGAAACTTCCACAGAAACATAACCATCAGCACCATCTGTATCGTCATAGATTGGCTGAAACAGTAGACAGGCATCTTGAATGTCCTTCACCACAAGTTCCCAGTATGCACTTTCAATGTCCTTCCCAGATTGTACAAGTTCCCTGAAGATTCGAATGATATAGATCAGACACAAAAGTAATAAGCAAGGACACTTAAATTTTTGGCTCAAAATCAACATCCAAATCTGAAGGTTAAGCACAAGCAACAGATGTAACAGAAGAAAAGAATTGACACACAGTAGCAAAAATGAATTATTATCAAATATGGAAAATTATCACTTTTTTTGATATCATTGTCTGGCTATACCTGAATTGATCATTGTATGCATTTGAGGACGATATTGCCTTTTGGAAAATCTGCAGCCACATGTTTGAAACAACTCTTTAGGTAACAACCGGGGAAGAATGCGATCTTTGATTGAGCACAATTGATGGCTTTTTGTTATTAAACCAGTTAACTTTCTTTAATAAAACGCATTAACAATCATAGCACAAACAGACAAGAAAGGTGCAAGTGAATAAATGTGTATCAGTAATTACCGCCGGATTGCTAGTAACACCTCTGACACCGCTGTCAATTAGAGGAATCAGATCCGTTACAGGCCGGCAAAGGTTATCGTACCATGGACTCTGCCCCTCACGCTCATAGAGATCATGAAGAGTCGTCCTTTTTGTCGCACTACCATTTCCACTGGATTGAGAGCACCTGACACTGCAACACAAAGATGTCATCAGAGGACAAGCTCAACCATTGTATACGACACCACATTAATCCATTTACAATGTCCTCATCGCCGAACAGAATGAGTATGCTGGTCAATTACAATGTCAAAATCAAGTATGTAAAACTAGGTGCTAGAATGCAAGGAATCAAAGCATTGTTTTGAACTCCATTCAACATCTGGTAAACATAATGTGTCAACATTTTTCAACGGTCTGAACATAAGCGTAAAGGGCATGGATTAAACGTTTATAGCTTTAGTACTTGTAAGGACCAAGGATTAAATATTTCAATATTATAGAATCAAACGTTTTAACAATCAAATATCAGCTCGGTATATTCCTGAAACGTCAAGAGCCAAATATGGAATACGCTACAAACTTCCGAGGTCATGAATAATGCAAACGAAGGGAAAAACAAAGACGAAGAGAGATATAGAGATCATGATCGATAAAAGAAGAAAGAGACTTAAATCAACATCCAGATAGAGAGATCAAAAAAATCACTAGATACGAAAGTTGAAGATCAGAAAAGACAAGAGAAGCATAGAGTAAGCATAGCAAAAGGTCAAATCAAGATAACTAAGAAAACAAAATGAGAAAACGAAAGAAAGGCGACAGAAAGGGAAAGAGAAAGAGAGATACTCACACCAAAGAGCCGCTGAAAGGCTGGATAGGAGCAAGGGACAGCTTAGAAGTCTTTGAAAGGCAAACAGTTCTGTTAGGAAGATGCAGGAATCCTATCGATGTCCGCTTCGACGATGATTTAGAAACGGCGGCAGCGGCGGCGGGGCTTGGACTTGAAAGTTTGGAAATGGTAGCCATAGTCTGGATCCAAAGATCAAATGAGAACAAACAGAGAAAGGTGTAAGCAGCGGGGGTTGGTTGCTGGTGCAGGTAAATGTACGCTACAACCGATGATGGAAGTGGGTTTTTTAAGAAATAATAATAATTAAGTAAATAATTATAAAGATATTGTCGTATTAGGTAAATTGGCTAACCAATAGTCATCTACCCATTGGCTAACGAAGGAAGATAGAAAGTTGGGTCTAGTAACTAATCTTTTACCGTTTTACTGCTTAAATGCCTCTAACCACTGTACCAGCTTTATCAAATTACATCGGTTCCATCAGATATTTTATGCTTTTTGATCCTTATTTATTTTTTAAAAAATAATTTAAAAGGGTATTGGAACAGTACTATGGATTTAGATATCAGCCACCTACCTCCTTTTATTCTTCTATGTCATTATTTTGATAGAATTACGTGTTAGCCCATTTAAGCAAAGAACTGCTTCTGAAGTAAGTAGATGTCAAATAAGGATAAATAGTTTTTCTTAAAAAATAATAAAGTATTATGATAAATTTATTGACATTTTTCTATAAACATTTGTATTTGAATATTCCTTATCAACAAGTTGAATTTTAACTTTGATGCGGAATGTGATCATGATTGTTTCATTTTTCTATTTTATTTTAACATCATAAAAAGGCTGTTGGTATTTTTTTTTTATAATAACTTAGAAATTTAATTTATATATTAATTATATATTTTTCCTATGTAAAGTCGCTTTAAATAAATTTGAATTTTGGCAAAAAAACAACCGATAATTAATATTAATATTTAATTAAAAGTTATTACAAAACGGATCCCCCACCTTTTACTTTAGATATTTATTATATTTTATTTTGGTATTTTGATTCAAGCGTTCATTTTTCAAGTTTAACTCATTAACCCTAATTGCCAGCAACTCGTTCCCCTATTCTTTTACTATCAATTTTCCAAGAAACACAAGCAAATGGATATTTCTTTTTTAAAAAATAGGAAAACTATAAATAATAATGGAAGCAATAATTTCAAAGGAACCCATATTCCGGCTCCCATTCTTTATTATTTATGCTAGAAAAGGAGGGTGGATAGTTTGGCAAAGGAGAACACCATGGAGGACCTTCGGGTGCATCTATCAATGTAAATGGCATGACAAATTTTTGAATTCTAAGTTTGCAGGCTGTGCAAGACATATGGTTGTAGGCTGTTTTTTCTCTCTAATTTATTCGGAGAGCTGTCACTTTCAAAGTTCTGGCTAGATCTTGAATGTCCGGTTGGTGGCACCATATTAAGCTAATAATTTCAAGATAAACATATATTAAATTAGTTAATAATTTTTTACATTTATATCCCAGAAATACTGTGATTTAAAGCAAAAATTAATGACCGTTCATGATCGTTAAAGGTCAAGGTCAAGCATTAAAAAAAAACAAACCCTTTTTCGTAATTAATGGGAATTAGCCAAACCTTCCGCAAGGCCAAAATAAATGCAATTACGACTCTTGTTACGAGTCACATCTCAGCTACGTTCATATGCTTAAATAATATCAGGCAGATAAATATTTCACATTTGGGCATATTGCTGTCATCGTATCGTTCTTTTTTTCTTTGTTGTATTCATATTCTTCTTTATCTACCTAACTAAAATACTCCTACTTTAATTTCATTTATCTGCCAATTCATATTATTTATATTTACGCCTTTTAAAGGTGCAAAATTATAAAAATGCTCTTATTATTACTCAGAGATTCTTATATTTGAGTCAAATTAGAGATGCACCGAGAGTTGATAATCAACCATACCAATAGAATATAAATAAATCAAATTATTTAAATATCAATTTCATAAAAATTTGTTTAATTTCATTTATATATATAAGCTTGTTAAAAATTAAATAAATTTGATGTTGACTTTCTAATTTTGATGATTATCAAAAATTGATATTTTTTGATTTTAAGTTTTTGTTTAAATGGATTTTTGTTTATCTGATTTTATTAATGTTCATGTTTTGAAAATAATATTTTTTATCCTTTTGATTTTGTTAATCACATAAATGTTTGCCTTTATATGATTGATTAAGTAATTTGGATAATTAGTATATGTATTTGATAAATATTTTATTTAAGATCTTAATTGGATATCTCATATATTTGGTAATTGTTGACTTTATATTTTTGATAATTATATTTTTGATAATTATCTTTTTGAATGTTTATCATTTCAAATTTTTTGATAAATAATTATCTTATCTCATAAAGATATTTTTCTGATTTTATATATTTTCAAATAATTTTATTACAGATTTAATATAATTAATTTTTCAAAAATCAAAATATATGAAGTCATATACAAACAAGGAAGCATCTTATATTGACGTGAAAACGGCTACATTCTTGGAAGAATTCCAACAGATTTTATGGAGGATCTCAATAAGGATTTCTTTTTTGGAAGATTATTTTTAATAAGGTATTCTTAGAATTTTGTTAAGAAAATTTTGAAAATATATATATTATAGAACTCAAATCAAATATTTTTCAAAATATAAAATTTCCTTTTTTGATAAAATAATTTTTGGATATACTTTCATTTTCTAAAAATATTAAGTTTTCAAAAATTCAATTTGATAATGAATATATTTACCATGTAAATTTGCTGATTTAGCATATCAGAAATCTATTTTTAGATTAATTTTGATTAACTTACATATTTATACTTTATGTATTTATGGAACATAACTATCATATTTTCAAGTATAAATATATGAGTTTTAAAGTTAAAAAACACAATAGAATAACAACAAGAGATTTTTGATAAAAGATTAAATATGGACACATCTAAAGTATTTTTCTAAAGAGTTCCATTTGCATATCTATTCTCAATTTTCTCAATAGGTTTTGTAAAGGTTGTGAGGATTGTTATTTTAAAACTATTCAAGTATTGTGAGAGGTTTTTAAGTAAGCCTAGTTGTGAAAATTTTGAAGAGGTTACAAGTGAGCATATGAAAACTTAAGGTTGTCAAGTTAGTCTGTTAAAACTTGAAGAGGTTACAAATTAGTCTAGTGAAAACTTTTAATTGAAAAAGTTTCACGTTAGTCTTGAAAACTTATTGTAGTTATTTATTATAGTGAAACCTCAAAATATTGCTTTTGAGAGGGTGGATGTACGCATTTAAAATCACTATACATTATATGCTCGCTATTTCTTCACTTCTCCTTTTATTTTTAGTTCGTTAATTTTCAAATATCTTTTCTTTGAAAAACTTTTATCAAAAGGATTTCATTTAAATCAATCTACTGTTTTCTAAAGAGGGGTTTTCTAAAAGCAATTAATTTATTTCTGCAACTTTAATTTGTTTTTGAACTTATATATTTATTATATTGTTTTGATAAAATAGTTTGCTAAAGTTTGAATTAGCTCACTAGTTTCAAAAATAGTTTACTAAATCCTTTTAAAAAATTTTCAATTCATCATTCTCTTGACCACTGCTTTTGGAACTATATTTAAGCTTATTTATAATTTATTTACAATTTTTTAAATAAAATGATACACATTTCTTTTAAATTTTAAATTTTATTAAACTTGTTAAGATTTATTTAATTTCATTTAAATTTATTAAGATTTTATTAATTTCATTCAAATGTATTAAGATTTGATTAATTTCATTTAAACTTGTAATACATTCAATGGCCATTAATTTTCAACTGAAAAACTAAATTATATACGTCTAATAAAATAAAACCCTTATAACTTGTCAAAAATTATTTACTTCTCGCATTCTCTCTAAAACTTGTAGGTTTTATTTCTGATGATGTTATCAAGTGTTATCCTCTTGTTTGCATCCATATCATTTTGATCCATTTAATTGTTAATTAATTAATTAATTTTGTTGAATAAATAAATAAATTAGTTTAGTTTAGTTAAAGTTTGTGGTTAAGTAAGAATGTAGAAAAATAGGAAATAGATAAAAGATGTGGAGAAATGGCTTAAGGAGTTAAGTAAACATGATTAAGGGATAATTTTTTTAAGAATTAAGTACTTTGGACCTATGGGTTGAGCTTTCACTGTGACCCAAAGCCAGGCTTACGACAGATGGTATTGAAGAGCTGCTTGGAGTGAAAGTGCAATATTCTCGAGGGACTACCTCGAGGAATGAAATGGAACCAATGAAAGTCGCAAGATGAAGTCACCATTGGATGGTTACAAATTTAGTTAATCAACCCATAGCATGAGTGCTAAGTCAAACCCTTTAAAGATGGGTTCGGGTGGTGAAGATATATTTTTTCAAAGTTTATAAGTTTGATTTTATCATTTTAGTTAAGTTAATTATTCTAGGTAGGCGAGCATTCATAAGCATGAAATAAAGCACACACACGATGTAGCATGACAACAATCATAGCAGATATGACATGATAAATATGATATGACAATCATAATAAAAAATCAGATGATATAAGCATGACATGTGAAAGATGACGTGACATAGATATGACATGTGAAAAATGACATGACATAGGCATAACATGTGAAAATAATATAGCATAGTCATAACATGTGAGATAACATGGTATAAACATGACATGTAAGATGATATAACATAGGCATGATATATGAATGATGACATGATATTGGCATGACATGTGAAATGACATGATATAAGTATGAAATAAGCATAACATGTAAAAGATGACATAACATAGACATGACATGTGAAAAATGGCATGGCATAGACATGACATGTTATAGCATACATCATATAGCAATGATAAAATAAGCATAACAACATAATAAAGCATAGCAATATGAAGAAAATAATAATAACCTGGAGAAAGGGAATGAAAGAGATAAGGGGATACACGATGAAAAAAAGAGCTAATCATACATGTAAAAAGGGAATCTAATAAAATAGAGGTATATTCTATTATAAAGGATCTTCAACAATACAAAAATTTAAGATGTTAAGCAATGTCTCCTTCACTCAAAAAAAAATGACCTAGGGCAGCATGAGCTAAAATGCATAAATAGAAAATGCAAATAAGCAAATAATGTTAGGTAACAAAATCAGATATAGGGCATGATTGACTAATCCAATACCATGCCAAAGCATGAATCAAAGGTATAAGTCCAATGAATGTGATGGTAACACTTAAGAAAATACAACAATAAATATGAGTCGAATCATGAAAATCATCAAAATAATCAATTTTAGGCAAAATCAATCAAGGACATAATTAAAAGATTCTAAGATCACATGTGACATCATTTAGAATTAATTCAATATTCAATTAAGCTCAATCATATCAAGTGATAAATAAAACTTAATTAAATGGCAATTAATTGATAAAACCAAGCAAATTAATTGATTTAATGGTAAAATCAATATAAATTGATCATGAAAATAAAATTGGAAGACTCTAATATCATTAAAACATCAATTAGAGATGAAATACACATCCAATTTAAGTTCAATTAAATCAATTATAACAAAAATCAAATTAAAGAAAGCTTTTAACTTGAAAACTAAATTTGAAGCCAATTAATTAAATGGAAGCAATATTTGATGAATTTAGATCATTAGAGTTACTATAAAACCTCAAATGCTACTGAAAACTTCAATAAGCATTGAAAAATAAGTGAAAACGTGTGAAAATTTGGCACTATGTGCAACATATGGCATGACATGTGCCACATATACTGAAAATATGTGCAATATGTGCATTATATAGGGTGATGTGTGTCACATATAATTGAATGTACACCACACATAGCGAGCAGAAATAAATCAAAATAAGTTTTTAAGTAAAAACACGAAAGGAATCATAATCCAAGTGAATATATGATAGTTATAGATCATTCTAGCTACGAAAAAGCTAAGAATATTACTAGTACATTTATGATTGAAGTCAATCAATGAAAAATCAATACAAAATCACAAATCCATTAAGAAAATTAAGAGACAAGAGAGAGGAAGAAGCATTCCACCACTCACCAAGTAAGATTAGGCTTTAATCTTGATTCTAAACAAATTTAAGGAGTTTAAGCGAGGATTAATTAGTCTCTAATCCTAATTAAGCAATTAATTAAATGTTTAATTAAGTAAAATAATTTTGGCAGAGTTTGACCTCAATTAACAAATTTAAGACCTCCTTCCTATAATACATGAGTCATATTTATAGGTATGGGTCATATATTATGAGAAATGAGCTAGCAATGTGGGATTCTATGAGTTTTAAAAGTGATATGTGCAACGTATAATATTATATGTGCAATATATATTGCAAAAAAGTATTATATACAGTCATACCTGTATATGAGACCCTGGTAGTTTGGTCCTAATGTATGCAAATGTACATGTATGCTTATGCGTATTCATGATTAGACATGTGTGTATGTGTATTTATGTGCCTATGTGCTTGATGAATGGAATGTGATATTGCTTTCTTTATTTGTGAATGTCCTTGTGAATGTTGGCGCATGAATAGGATGATGTTGAGTGTATTGATTGAGTGACATGATATTGTATTTGTAGACACATGTTATTATGTTATGAGGATGGGATGTGTGGGTGTTGCCACCTTATTGAGGTATCTCTATCGTATAAGGGGCGAACACCGCATTTAGCATGCTGTCAGTGAGGTTTTAGAAGTGTTTATGCTTGATTTTGAGTTAGGTATGTTGGGTATGAGTTTAGGAAGAGTGGAAGAAGGAGGTTTAAGAGTGGTACGGGCATATGGATCACCGTACAGGCGTACCAAAATAGGGGAATTGAGGGAGTTAAGCTCCTAGAGACCGTACGGGCGTACTAAAGGGTGGTCTGGCCGTACATAAACTCGCAGGAAATTGGATTTGTCAGGTGAATTGTGGACATACGGGCGTACCAAATGTGGTACGGGCGTACCGTCCTTCGCAGAAAAATGTGCTTGCCATAAGTTTTAGTTTGGTACAGGCATACCAGGATCCGTACGGACGTACGTGACTTAAGTTTGACCATTTTCAAGATATTTTATACATTTTGACTCAGTTTTCTTTCACCCTTAACCCTCTTAAACCCTCTTAAACACTTCCTAAACATTAGAGTTCGAGTTTCTAGGCCTTTAGCTTGTGTAAGAGTGCTAGATTGAAGTGGTGCTCAATAGTGACAGGATTGACAGACGTAGTTCGACTACAGGTTTGTGCTAAGTTTATGCGATATATGTTGGTTTGGTTTATTCTTGCCTTGAGACCTAAGAAAGGTCTACGAATGATGTTTCTTGTTGGTATGCTAATAATTGATGCATGTTATTATTTATCTATGATGAAATAAGGATAAATCATGATTTAAACATGCATAAGTACTTGTATGGCATGCATGGAGCTAAGGAAGGAAAAAGAGAAAGAGTGATGAGGGCAGAGCTAGAAGCTCTGGGCATACTGGGTCAAATAATGATGGGATTCCTAATGGAATCATTTAGATTATTGCCCTCCCTAAAGGGAGATGAGTCTCAAGAGCTACAGTAGGAAAAAGGGTGCAAAGCACCACATGTTATAAGCCCTCCTTCGGGAGATGAGTACGGGTACCTACAGGGACCCAGTATGTGCGAAAGGAATGTGCACAATTATAGGAAAACAAGAGTGAGTGAGTGAGTGAAATGAGGATGAGGAAGAGTGTAAGGCATAGCTACATTTACATTGCATGTAATAGAAATGTGTGCTATTCTGGTCTGTATGATGATGTTATTGATGAATTGAAATGTTTGATATATGATGCTTATGATAGTTGCTGTGTATCGAGTTATACCGGTGTATTTGACCTATGTTTCCTTAGCACCACTGAGTTTTATACTCAGCATTTATCATTTGATGAACGTAGGTTCTACTCCTTCGGGAGAGCAATCCGAGCAGCAGTAGAGGTCATCAGTAGAGAAGATCCTTCTCGAAGTGGTACGGGACCTTAGGGGCATACTCCGATTCATTTTTGTTAGAGTAATTTTGTTGATTCTAGTGGCAATAGTCTACCCTATATTTTATGGTGTACCTATATAGGAATCATGTGGACCTTATTGTATGACTGGTATTATGTGTATATAATATAATTGAGTTACGGGCCGACATGAATTGCATGAGTGAATGATTGTTTATCCAGGGTACGATGTGTCTTATGTATGTATGCTACATTATTACCTCCTTTCACCATATAATACAGGGACGGATACCCATACGAACCTTAATAGATTTTAGAGACGACGTATCCCTTGTGGCATAAGTAGTGGTTCTTCCTTTAGGGAGGATCGATACTTATGCTACGGGAGCATGTTACCCCAGGTATGGGCTGGGTGTGACATGTTTAAGTGGTATCAGAGCTATGGTTTAGCTCGCCATGTACCTTGTCTGTTAGTTAGAACTACTGCCAATGATTAATAGGCTACATATGGGGAGTTTCCAGTCCTTACCGCTGCTGACTATTATAAGTTATGTTATTGTGGAACAGGTTTGGTTCTATGACGGATCGGGCTATTATAGTGGGTGAGGAAGGAGGGGATAACTTCAATCCCTAGGAGAGTACATCAGGTACAAGGGATAGAGTTGAGGGACAGCCAAGACAGGAAGAACAAGGGGGACCCAGTGAGAGAGCACCTTGGGTTGACAGAGCTGACGCTTCGACAGTTGATCCGATAGCAGCTCAGTTTGCTCAGTTTCTTCAGTATGTACAGGCCCAGGGTCAGACTATATCTGTTACTCCAGCTCCACCCCCACCAGCACCATGAGAGGAATATAAGCTAGACTTTACCAAGTTGAGATCATATGGTGCTACTGATTTTATTGGTACAACGGATCCATACAAATCTGAGATGTGGTTAGAGAAGACACAGAGAGTTCTACGTCAGTTAAAGTGCCCTAAGGCAGCCCGATTTGAATATACTATCTCTTTTGTTATAGGAAGATGCATACAAATGGTGGAAGACCATTCCGCAAAGTATGACAGACCCTCCAGTACTGACATAGGATGACTTTCGAAGGGAGTTTCATCAGAAATATGTACCTACAGCATATACGAATCAGAAGTTGGATGAGTTTCTCCACTTGAAACAGGGAGACATATTGGTTGCGGACTATGAGAGGGAGTTCACCCGGTTGGCCTATTATACGACCAACATCCTGACTTTGGGTCATGAGAGATGTAAAAGATTTGAACAGGGTTTGAATATTTGGCTCCAAACATTGGTTTAGGGTTTTAACTACACAGATTTTTCGTCATTGATGGCTAATGCCTTGAACCAAGAGCGGACGATATTAGAGGAGAATTGTCACATCCTGCATTACGTGAATTTCTGTGTATGTATAAATTAATGTTATAATGCAATTTATATGCTCATGATGTGATAATGGTATAGAATAGCGCGTATGATAATTAGAAATGTGTTTTAAGCTTGAAAGAGGGATATTACATATTCCGTCGCAAACCCCTAAACTTGATGGAAAACGGTACTCAAACTTCGTTTCTGAGTTATATACTTTGAATTTGAATAAATGGTTTTGACTTTTATGCTCACGTTAACTTTATTTAGACATATGTGAATTTTGATAATTTTAGAATAAAA
>CANYBF010621381.1:0-14376 GCA_948192965.1 Dalechampia spathulata
GATGATATAAATAAGTAATTTAAGATGTATTTACTAATGTTAAGGAAATTCTAATGAAGTATATGGTTATAATTCTTATATAGACTTAAATGAATAATGGTTTAAGTATGTTAAATAATTTAAGAAGTTTATTTAGTTAATAATGAAGTGATGTAATATGATTTTAATGAGATTTCAAGTAAGGACTAAAATAAGAATAACAGAGTATTAAGGGATTATATGCACAAGAATTAAAGAATGAATATACTTAAATGATTTCATTGAATATTTAAGTTAAAGGTTAGATGGTATTTAAGTTGAAATGGTTAAGTAAAGAATTAATTAAGAATATGATATGAGGTTATACATAAGCCATGGTTATTGAATATGTTAAGACATGATGAATATGGATGGTCATAGTAAATAATTGATACTGTAATATGAAATGATAAATGTTGAACTGTTGAATAGTTGTATCTAATGCTATTAGATTTGAGATTAAGCATAAATGATAGAAGAATAATTAAGTTATATTATAGTTTATATTATTAACTGGTTATGAGACATGTTAATGAAGGATGATCTAAATAGATATCAGAAACATGATACTGAGAAATTACATAAGTTTAAGTATGAACTGATATAATTTTTGGATATTATTAAATATGACAGATTAAAGGATTAATTAAAAGTTACTGTTAAAGTCATTAATTGGTTATATGACATCAGGATAATTTAGGAATACGTTAGCAAGAAATTATTTAAGAGTTATTAAATATCTGATTTATGAATCATGATACTGGACATTCTTACTATATGCTTAAGATATTATAAATTCAAAATTTGTATTTAAATGATAATAGACTAATAAATAGATGTTTAAAATACTAGCTGTTTGATAAATACCTATATACTTATAAATTCAGAATAAGATAAGAACCTGTTTCTAAATAACATATTTTGGTTCTTAATAAGAGGTAAATGATATAAACTATTTTTATAGGTTATTAACTATGATATTAAAAGAGGTAAGAAAAGACATAATTAAATAATATGTTATTAATTGTCTTATTAAAATGCCATCATAGTTAAGTAACAAGAAGCAACTTATAATAGGATACAATTAGTTATAAAATTAATTATGTAGCAAGGTAACTGTAAATTATTAAATGACTAATTAATATCAGAAGTAATAGAGTAACAAAATTAAATAGTAAATGATGTTCAAACGATTTTAAATTGAGTATGACTTTAAACCAAATCTAATAAGATATTATTATGATAAATGTTTAGTAATAAATAATATAAATCGAATTAGATATAAAATTGAACAATTCAGTGGTATATAATTATAAGAATGATTAAGGATGAATTAATTACTAATAAAAGATTAATATTGATTTTGAATTAGGTAAACCAGTGGATAATATTCATAAATCATTCAAGGATATTATTAAAGGAACGGACATACCAAGTTTGTGCTAGTTTGTTTGAAGTCCTCGATCATTAAATGATCAAAGGGGTAATGGTTTGGTAATGCAATCCCATTGCATAAACATATGATATAATATGGTTGCTAAATATGGCATATTCATAATACATTAATCATAAATCATGACATAACATATCATGGTGACATAAGGAAGAAAGGAAGATATATTGATATGAGAAATATGTTTAATGTTTAACACTAGGTTAAATGATTAAATTCTTACGAGAATACATACAATAAAGTTTTGATAAAGAAAGAAGTGAAAAGGTTATATATTAAATGATACACGATTGTGGTACCACTGAAAATGGCATAAAAGAAAGACCTAGTAAATGTGCATATTAATGATGTGATCAGAAATGAGGGAGATTACATGATGTAATGCATACTCATAAATATGCACGACATATAAATATGAAAATGGTATTGAAATGGTAAATGCTATGTTGAAATGGTAAATGTGCATAATCATATTTATGGCTAAATTATAATCATGAATAGTAAATGAAACAATGATTATTTAATGACTTATCATTAAGAGTAAAATGATATTATGTTGACATGTTAAGAAATCTCTTTGCATTTGTATGATATTTGTTACATTAGCACCACTGAGTTTTATACTCAACGTTTGTTAATTGATAAACGAAGGACCAAGCAAAGTCGCAGAACTGGATCATCAGTGAAGCAGCTGAACTTACCAATAGAATATTGGTAATAAGTTTAACTTTCCTACAGACTTCCAAATTATAAAATGATCGTGCAACTAAATAAATAAAATGATTTGGCAAAAACTAAATTAAGAGTGATAAACTTATAAATTTATAAAATAATAATGGGATTATGTCTAATATCTGTATATGAAAAGTACTATGTAAAAATGTAATGTTGATAATGGGTTTGTATATAAGTAATATGTTTGTGTTAAAAAATTTTTTTTTTCTACGGAATGTATGAAATCCTTTGTAGATTAATTATTGACTTTCTCGATTGGAAAGTTAATAATTATTCTACAGGAGCATGTTACGCAGCCGAAAGACGTGATAATGGAAGTAAGCTAAACATGGTAGTAAAGCTAAATATGGTAGTAAGCTAAACATGGCAGTAAAGCTAAATATGGCAATAAGCTAAACATGATAGTAAAGCTAAATATGGCAGTAAGCTAAATTAAATTAAGAAAAGTCAAAGAAAGATGTGACTTACCAAGGCTAGAAGCCCTTCCTTCAAATCCCCAAAAGCTTAGGCTTTTAGTGAATCAAATTTATCACTAAACCTAATTAAATGTTTAATTAGGTGTTTATTTTAATTCCTAAAGAGCTTATACCTTATAATTAAAATGTTATAATATGATAGAATGTGTGTGCTATAAGGCTAATACCTAAGGGTATTTATGGGAGCCTTAAGAGGTGTACCAACCCTAGGGTTGGCAATGTGGAATAAAGTCCCCTTCCTCTAATTATGCTAATTGGAGGCTCGCTTAGGATGCCATCTTGCACAAGCCAAATGACAGTCATACCTTAGGCTTAAATGACATGTGAGTGCATAAAGTTCATGTATACAACTTAATATTGGGAACAAGAACCTGTATTAAGCCGTTCTAATAAGGCAATAAGTCACAATACATGCTTAAAAGGGGTAATTAAGCATGCACGTGTAGAGAGGCCTACTAAGGGTGCCACCTTACATGGGCCAAACAGAGGTTATACTGTAGGCTTAAATGACATGTAATAGCATAAAACCCATGTATGTGACTTAATTATAGGAACAAGAACCTGTATCAAGTTGTCTTAATAAGGAAACAAGTCACAATACGTGCCTAAAAGGGGCAACTAAGCATGCATGAGCAAGGGCTAAAAATGCAGTGTCAACAACTACTAATATCGTAACTCTACCTAGTGAATTTATGTCAAGAAAAGAGGTTAGAACTTTTAAAAAGCCTAATGTTGATACTGATATGGATGAATGTTATACTAGAATTTTAATATAAGTGTCTTATGTACTAAAGCCCAAGAGAGTGGTCTTCAAAAAGTTGTACGAGCATATGACTAAACACATCAAGCTATTATACAACAAGGTAAATATGAATGGGAGGTCTATTTCATAGGTGCTTATTGATAATGGCTTAACTATGAACATTATGCCATTAAACATGTTACAGCTACTAGGATAAATAAAGGATGATTTGATTGTTACAAATGTGACAATATCTGCTTTTATTAGGGAAGTTTCAAAGACTTTAGGTATTTTGCTAGTGGTTTTTAGTTAACTGGTAAAATTTTTGATTTGGTCAATCGATCAACATCTTATTTGGTCAATTTTCAATTAAAGATATTTACAATTTTGGATAATCAATTCGGTTCAGTTAATTTCAAGTGGTTAATTGAATTAACCAAATTGATTATATAATAATATATACTACTTTATATGTGTTTAAAAATATTCTATTTTGAAAAAGCTAAACTAATATTGCTAATTAAATCTATCTAAAGGTTGCTAATTCATTATAATTTTTGATAAATTTTCTATTAATGAGGTATTTATGAGGTTGACTAAAAAGTATAGTATAAATATGGGCAAGGCTTTCATCATGACCCAGACCGAGACTTGTGATGCACGGACCAGGGCCTGCTTAGAGCAACAATGCAATCTTCTCAAGGGGCTACATTGAGGAATGAGACAGACTCAAAAGAGTTGTAAGATGGAGTTGCCATCGAATAGTTCTGGATTCGGTTCAATTAACCCATAACATGAGTGCTAAGTCAAACCCTTTAAAGATGGGTTCAGGTGGTGAAGATCTATTCATTTAAAGTTTCAAGTTTGATTTTACCATTTTAATTAAGTTAATTATCCTAGGCAGGTGAGCATTCATAAGCATTCATAAGCACACAACGAGTATAATATAACAGTAATCATAGTAAATATAATATGATAAATATGATATGGCAATCATGGCCTGACATCATGATATGGTAATCATGATAAATAACATATGACATATGCATAACATGTGAGATGACATGATATAAGCATCACATGAGAGATGACATGGTATAAGGATGACATGTGAGATGACATGGCATAGGCATAATATGTGAGCTGACATGGTATAGGCATGATATGTGAGATGACATAGCATCAACATAACATGTGAGATGACATGGCATAGGCATGACATATGAAATGACATAGCATAAAGATGACATATGAGATGACATAACATAGGCATGACAAGACATAGGCATGACATGTGAGATGATATGGCATAAGCATGACATATGAAATGACATGGACTAAGTATGGCATATGAGATGACATAACATAAGTATGACATATAAGATAACATGATATAGGCATGATATGTGAGATGATATGACATAAGCATGACGTGTGAGAGGACATGGCATAAGCATAAAATGTGAGATGATATATCATAAGCATGAAATATGAGATGAAATGGCATAGGCATGACATATGAGATATAACATGGCGTAGGCATGATATAACATACGAATTTGGTATGCTATCGTTGAATGCTTTGAATGAAGCTTTATAATAAAATTTATGTGTTAGGTGAAGCATTAGCATGTTTAAGATGATATTATATGATAAAGTATAGTTTAAAATGTGTAAATATAAGTTAAAGTAAAGTTAGAAGCAATGGTACGTAAAATTTATATGCTAGGATACAAATGGCATTTCATGAAAAGTCAAGGGTAATATTAGAAATTAGATTATATATATGGTTTATGTCTATAAAATTATGATGAATGGTAAGTATATTTTTATGGCAGCATGACTTATATGATGTTAAAATGATAATTAAAGAAGAAGGAAATAAATTGGTTAAGTAATTAACCATAGCTTGACAAATGTCACCTTATGAATGGTCCTTCTTGTACTTAAGTCAACAATTGAATCATAACGATTGAAGGAGATGCATAAAACATTTTCTTCATCCTTTTTCCTTCCAATATACTGCTTCTTTCTATTTTCATTCTTCCTTATATCTTAATTTAGAGAAAAACCATCTTTCAAGGTAGAATTTCATGGAAAATTTAATTTTTATGTTGTTTCTATGTTCTATACATTTTTTACATGTCTTTTTCCTTTTCTATGTACCTTGTATGTTACATCCACTCTTAAAATCTAGAACACACATATAAAGGTAATATTATTATGGTTGATACTTGTAAGTGTATGAAGTCTAAGAAGAATGAAATCATGCATATCCATGAATGTTAGAATCACTTTTAATCTTATTTATGCTTAGGTGGAGTTAAATGAAGTAAAACTTATGTTGAATTGTATTTGATGCATGATTGGACTTTAAATTATGTTTAATTGATGTTTTTGATAAGTTTTAAAAGTGATTTTAAGGTGTTTTGGTCATGAGATTAGGTTAGGAAGCATTGGGAACTATTAGGGGGTGTTTTGAATGCTGAAAAATGGTGAAAATGGGTGTTTCAGAGGGAGGACGAGTCTTACATGACTTATGTAAGCTTTTACATGACTCGTGTAGATTGCATATGATTGAGACAAGTTTATTTAGTAAGGGCTGAGTTCTACACAACTCGTGTGGAGTTTTACATGACTCGTGTGGACTCTTAAGGCTTATTTTAAGTGGATTTTGATAGGGAAACTTAGTGTATGACTTATGAAACTTATACATGACTTTAAGAAGCTTAAAAATGAATGAAACATGTTATTAAGTGTGGCTTTTCATGTTAATCACTTGAATAAGTGTGTATATGAGGTATAATGATGAAATTATATGGTAAAGTGATTAAGATGAATTATGTAAATGCTTGAATAGTATACCTTGTTAAATGAATGGTAACTTGACTTATATATTGTAGCACCTTAATGAATAGACATTTTAGGCTCCTAAAAATATATATGAAAATAGAAGTCAATGATGTACAAATACCCTTAATGCATGGTATTATGATGCAAGGACTTAAGTTCACCAAAAGGCATGTATGACCCTAAATTTTGAAGTGTGAAATGTTGTAAGATGGAATTGTACTTATATGCCTATAATTAATGAAAGTTTAATGGTGGTTACTTGTCATGAATGATTATGGATTCTTAAAGATGATAAGTCTAGTACAATACATGAATAACTTTACTAAATGAATGTAAAATGACAATACTACATGTTCAACTTACGAAGTTCATACTTCTCCTTCAAGTATTGATAAGGGTAAAGCGATAGCAGATTTGTGCTATTCACTTCATGACCTTATATAGGGTCTTAAAATAGTGATTTCTAACACATATGCTTATGATATTAATGTAATGAGTTTATATCATGAATGGTATCATATGATCATCATTGTATATGATCATTAAAGCATAATTTATGCATCATGTCATGAATAATTCATACATACAGGCATATTCATGACATATCACATAGAGGATATAAGAGGAAAAAGAAAGTGATATATAGAGTAATGTACATTAATAAAGTACTGGGTCATACAGTTATTATCGATTCCCTCGATGGAACCATACAGTTATAATGCCCTCCTACAGGAGATGAGTATCGGTACATACAGGAAAGAAAATGGGTTCACTGAACCATACAGATATAATGCCCTCCTATGGGAGATGAGTACTAGTACATACAGGACCCAGTACGGGATTATGGATAATCATACAGAAAAGAAATGAAATATTATAGGAAAATTAGAGAGAGAATGCTAAGTATGAATGCATTCTCATAGACATACATTATCATTCATATATCATGAAAGTATAGTAGATGAATTGATGAATGCACTATGGTTGTGCTTATATAGAGATGTAAATAGAGTAATGATGTACAATACAATATTTAATATAAGAGAAGTTACAGTGGATTCTTTAATAGTAACTGTTCTTATCCTTACATAATATACTATATGTGTTGCTTATAACAGCTAATGAGTGATGTAAAATAACATGAAATGATATAGTTATACTGCTTAATGAGGAGTTACCATGGTTTGCCTTTAGTGTGTTATTTATGATATGTGCTCATGTCATTTACTTATTTTATAGCACCACTGAGTTTTATACTCAGCATTTGTCATTTGATGAATGCAGGTGTGAGCGTTGGTTTCTGTCGACCGCCCAGAGTGAGGCTTGCGAGGCTCACGGACTGGGGACCGCAGTTGGAGCAAAAGCACAGTCTTCCGAAGGGGCTACCTTTGGGAATGATACGGACTCAAAAGAGTCACAAGCGAGTCACCACCGTATGGTTCCGGATTGGTCCAACCGACCCATAGCATGAGTGTTAGTTAAACCATTCAGAAATTGGGTTAAGGTGGTGGAGATCTATTTCTATGAGTTTTCAAAATTGATTTTACCATTATAGTTGGAGTTAATTGTCCTAAGCAGGCAAGCATACGAGTATATATGTAAGCACACAGCGCGACATACGATTTGGCATTGCACGGTTGCACGTAGAATGACATATAATGCTATATGGCATTGGGATGACATGGCATATGCATGACATGTGACATGACGACATATTAAAATGACATGACATATGCATTGCATATAAAGTGGATGACATACCATATGCATGATATGATATAGTAATATACGTGTAATGGCATGGCATGTGCATTACATGGTATAGTGATGTGTATGTGAATTAGCATTTAATTATGGCATATGTCATGGCATGTGACATGGCATGTGACGTGGTATATGATATGGCATGTAGCATGGTATATAACATGACATGGCATATATGGCATATAACATGATGAATTAGCATGGTAGCATATGATATGGCATGGTATTGTCACACCCAACCCATATCTGGTGTAACATGCTCCCGTAGTATACACAACGATCTTCCAACGGAAAACCACCATGTACACTACAAGGGATACGTATACATATAAAACTATGTCGTATGGGGATAACTAGCATTCTGGTGGTGGCAGAGTTGCAGCACTCAGTAATTACCACTTATAAAATTTCCTGGACATATCGTCATACATTCAATCATTAAAGGAAATTAATTAAATAGTAGGGTAAACATCCTTAAAAATGTACATATATTCATTATGAACAATTGTGTACAAAGGGTTCGGATTAATTACAATAACCTTGAACAAAATCACCACCAAAAATGCAAATATCTGCTGCCTCTATGATTAATACAACTACAATGATAGGCTAAAAGAAAGGGATCATGCTCGACTGTCCAGTACTATCTCAAGAATAGGATTGCTAAAGAATCGAACGCTGAGTATGAAACTTAGTGGTGCTAGTTAACACACAATCATACAATATATATGCAGTATACAGTCATACTATCTGTCAAACAAACACACTCATATATAAATGCAATGTCATGTCTTGTATCCTTTTTTCCCTCTTTCTTTTTTGTACTCTCACACTCCTTTGTTTTATCATCATTGTGCACAATGTTCTACCATGCTGGGTCCCTGTATGTACCGGTACTCATCTCTCGAAGGAGGGCATTTCCTTTACGATTCTATGAACCCCTTTTCTTTTTAATGGTATATCTTGAGACTCATCTCCCGTAAGAGGGCAATATATTATACGATTTCATTATGGAATCCTGTACTATATGACCCAGTATGCCTTTTCCTATCATCTCTCACTCTTTTGCTTTCATTAGAATCCCTCGTCTCATGTATATGTGTCTATGCCAAGTTATTGTATAACATAATAAACAAGGGATACCTTTCTAAGTAAACATCAAGCTCAAATCATAGACACATAGAAACATATGGGAATTTAATGCCCAAGCATCATTTTCTTAGGCCTCACTTGGCCTTGAAGCAAGAAAAGAAGCAAATAAGACATCTAGCACAAACTAGCACAAACTTGTAATAAGCTACTTCTAGCGTCTATCCGTAAATTAAGTGCTAAACTCGCTTCTTTAAGCTCTCACACCGTAAAAATAGCAAAGTAAACTAAATTCTACTATTAAATAAAGTTTAGGAGAGATAAAAATAAAGAAAAGTCTAAGCTTATCCTTTTAAAAAGGCACTTTTAAGTCATGTACGACTATACCAAACCTCGTACGCCCGTACCAAACTAAAAGACCCTATTTTCTTGCGAGCAGTGGTACGCCCATACCACCTCAATCTTCTTGACAAACTAAATTTCTTGCAAGCACCAGTACGGCTGTACAGATCATTAGTGTGCCTGTACCATCTCCAGGAACCTAACCCTACTCACCTCTCATGCTCGATACGCTCGTACCGCTACCTAAAAACCAAGACATGTGCCATTTGAATCCTTACTCACCAGGTACCTATGCCAAATCAAACTACCAAACCCTAAACACTTCCAAGACAATCCTAAACACACATAGTAGCTATCCTTCATCCAATCGAGAAGTCACACTTCCCAATAAGGCGACAACATCACAAGCATGCAGTCACACCAACACAGTCAAATTCACACATCATTCCTCATATCAATTTACAATATACTATCATAATTGTATAATAAAACACATACGCATACATTAGCCTATATGAATAACCTACTCATACAAGACTCGTCTCTTACGCGGGCATAACAAATCTCTCCCCCTAAAAACAAATTTCATCTCAAAATTAGAACCTGACTTACCAGAAAACAACTAAGGATACTGCTCCCTCATTACAGATTCCCATTCCTAAGTGGCATCTTGACCTGTATGATGGTCCCATAATACCTTAACTAGATGTATCTGCTTATTCCTTAGTTGCTTGACCTCTCAGGCTAAAATCTGAATCAGTTCCTCAGTATATGACAAGTTGGGTTGAATCTCAATAGATTCTACTGGTAGCACATGCGTAGGATCCGATATATACCTTCTCAACATAGATACATGAAACACATTATGAATCTGGTCAAAATCCGGTGGCAAAGCCAATCTATACGCCAATGGTCCTACTCTCTTTAGCACCTCATACGGACCAATAAAATGAGGACTCAATTTACCCTTCTGACTAAATCTCATAATCTTCTTCCAAGGAGATATTTTCAAAAACACTTAATCTCCAACATCATACTCTATATTACGCCTCTTTAGGTCCACATACGACTTATGCCTATCGGAAGCAGCTTTCAACCTGGACTTAATCAACTATACTTGTTCCTTAGCCTGTTGAACAAGCTTAGGTCCAATTAACTTCCGCTCACTGACCTCATCCTAATGTAGAGGCATCCTACACCTTCGATCATACAAAGCCTCATAAGGAGCCATCTGTACAGTGGATTGGTAACTGTTATTATATGTAAACTCTATCAAATGCAAATATTGATGCCAGCTACCTTCCTACTTGAGAACACAGGCATGTAACATATCCTCCAAAATCTGAGTCACCCTCTCCAACTGACCATCGATCTGAACATGAAAAGCCATACTAAAACGCACCTTTGAGCCTAAGGCTCTCTGAAAAGCTCCCTAAAATTGAGACGTACATCAAGGATCCTTATCCGACACTATCGATGACGGAATCTCATGCAAGCAGACAATCTCCTTCATGAACAGCTCTGCCAACCTCTCCAACCCATAATCCATACGTACAAGAATAAAATGGGTCATCTTGGTCAGTCGATCCATAATAACCCAAATAGCATCATGCTTTGCTTGACTCATCGGTAACCCCGTGATAAAATCCATTGTGATGCAATCCCATTTCCATTTTGGTATCGGCAACGAACTAAGTAACCCTACCGATACTTGATGTTTAGCTTTCACCCACTGACAAATCAAGCACTTGGTTACATAATCAGCTACATCCCTCTTCATACCGACCCACCAATAATACTGTCTCAAATCTCAGTACATCTTAGTACCACCAGGGTGATAAGCATACATCGAACTATGGGATTCCTCTAGAATCTACCTCTTCAACCCATCATCCGCAGGAATATACAATCGCATCCCATGCATCATATTATAGCAAATATAGTATGGCATGTGACATGATATGTTATGGCATATAAGATAATATATGTTATGGCATGGCATATGCATAGCATGGCATAGAAGTGTGTGATGTAGCATGTGACATGGCATGTGACATGATATGGCATACATATTATAGCATATATAGTAACCCATCCACGAATTAAAAATAATAAAGGCCGGTGAAAGGGATCGAGGAATTAGGGAATACACACGGGATTTTAGGGGGAATTATTACAAAATAATGAATAATTCTATCCTATTACAAAAATCTCCATGCATACATCATTTTGGGATTTTTTCGCCTTGGGTAGCACGAGCCAAAAATGCACGAATGGATATTATGCAAAATAAACAAGTAAATTCATTAGTAGCAAATAAATTTAGGATTTATTTGATTAGTCTAATGCCATATGAAAGCATGAACCAAGAGTTAAAATCTAATTAATTATTTGGCAACAAATCATGCGAATTTACATGAGCCAGATTATGAAAATTAATGAGATAAAAATAATTTTAAGCAAAATTATTTTTGGTTGATCATGGAAAGTCAAATGGGAATTGCTAACATCACATAAAATGATTGAAGATAGCAACTCAACCAATTTGAATCCAATCCTTTCAAAAATCACATTTATACGAGTTAAATAGGCATTTAATTGTAAAAAATCAATTTTGAGGCCAAAATTAATTAAATGTAATTAATTTTTGATGGATCCAATACACTTGAGCTACTGTCAAGCATCAAATGCCACTGGAATTATCAAAATGGATTTGAGAATGAATGAAAAAGTTTTCAAAAAGTTTTCAAAAATTTTCCAGGGAACATGCACGCGCATATAGTGCTATATACACAGCACATAGGCTATTGTGCTACGCACATACCATGATGTATGGTGCACATAGGGAGTGAATCTACAAGAAAATCAAATTTATTAGCATAAACAAGATCTACAGACAAATCCCAGCAAGTTTAATGAAGGCAGTACCTCATTTTGAGTACGAATCGGCCTCCATTTTGCAAATCAAACAAGTAATTATGTAATTAACTTGAATAATCAATTTTAATGCTAAAATCAATTAGATCTGGATAATATTTGATAGATCCAAAACATTAAGACTATGGAAAAGCCATTAATGTTGTTGGAAACATAAGATCGGAAGCGAAAATGAGTGAAAACGGAAGCGAAAATTGGTTTTCTGGAAAATTAGAGGCCTATGTGTGTTGCACATAAACCTATGTGTACCACACATAGGCTGTGTGTAGTGCACATAGATGAAGGTGTGGCACACATAGCAGAGAAAACAGAGGAAAATCAACGTTTTTTAGCAAAAACCTGAGATCTGGGTCAGATCTGACTTTGAAAATTAATTTTTAAAGTTAAAAATTAATTATATCTAAAGAATATATGATAGATTTAGAATGCCAAAGGCATGGAAAAGCCACTGATGAAGCTAGATTCATCTGATCGGGGAAGAAATCGAGTGAAAACTGAAGAAAACCAGCATTTTTTGGAAATTTTTAGGGCTATATGCACCACATATAGCCTTATGTGCACCATACATAGGTTGTGTGTGGTACACATAGGTGTATATGTGCAATATATACCCCTAAAAATAGTGTTAGAATGAGGGATTTTTGCAAAAACATAAGATCTAGCTTGGATCTAGGCAGATCAAAGCTAGATTCACGTAGTTTTGATTATAAAACAACATTAATAATCAAAAACAAACATGATTGAATCCAATCAACATGAAATTGAGCTAAAAATTAAAGGATTTTAACAAAATCTAAAAGAAAGTGGAAGAAAAATGAAGATTTACCTTATGGCAATAGGTTTTTCTTCATGATCTTGATTCCAAACATGCTTAGGGAGCCTAACTAGTGTTAATTAGTCTCTAATCCTAAACAATTTACTTAATTAAGTGTTTAATTAAGTGAGGAGTGATTTTGGCAGAGTTTTGGCTTGCTTTTAGTAATATTTCGACTGAGTTTTGCTGAACCCAAGCTCTATATTTATAGAGCAAAATTAGGGTTTGGTAAAAATGTAATTTTTAATTAGGAAATTGAAAATTTATAGGCTATGTGCACCATACATAGTGCTATGTATGCTACACAAAGCCTATGTGCGCCGCATGTAGTGCTATGTGCTATGCACATAGTATTTTAACCCATCATGGGGCCTACTTGACCACATCGGGATGTGCGCCCCGTGCCCAATAAGCATCATTTCATGTCCTAAAATATTGTATGGTATGACACACATTAGATTTGGTCCTGAGAAGGCTCCCGACCAAACATCTTTTTTTGATATATGCGTAGCACATAATACTATATGTTACGCATATAGCATTTTACCTCTATGCGTTTTACCTCGCTCAGGTGAAATGGGATGCGCACCGTGTCACACCCTAAATTTTAAGCCTCCTGGATTGATTGGGATGAACCGGGTCTATTCCATCACTGTCTTGCCTTCATGGGCATTCCTGGTTCACCCTGGTACGGTCCAGGGTTCGGTTTAGGGTTACTTTAGGGTTTCTTTTGGCACTTTGGATATCATACCTGTTCGGGTATCTTGGACCCCATTCGGGTATGCAACTTACCCGTTCGGGTAAGTTGTTTACCCGAATCACCCTTTTAAGTATACCCGTTCGGGTATGTTCCTGAGTCAGTTATAATTTGAATATCTGTTATTTTGGCGGGAGGACAATTATTGCTAGGGTTTTTCAGATCATTTTTCTCTAAAATTTCCAAAAGAACACGAATTGAATTCATCATTTTAGCTCATAATTTGATTGGATTTGATTGCATTTGCTTGAAACTAACTTGTTTTGATTAGTTTTAATTGAAAACTTAAAAAACCTAAGCATTTGTGTTTGGATTTGAGTTTGATTACCTAAACATTGTGGATTTGGATTGGAAAAGCTTGAAGTTGCTTGGAGAATCAACATAGGTAATGATCTA
>CANYBF010621522.1:0-13859 GCA_948192965.1 Dalechampia spathulata
ATGCAAAACATGTATGAAAATGTATGAAATTATGCTGAGTATATAATATATGAATATGACGCATGAGAATATGAATAATGCATGAAATACTATATTATATGCTTATGTTTGAAGGGAAAAACATGAAAACAATGCTTAAAATGACCTTATATTAAAGGGGAAAATATAGGTAAAAATTATGGTTATCATATATCAATAAATATTCATGTCATTAATAAGATTAAAAAAACATTAATACAATAATTTTTTAATATATTGTTATAGGCCTTAAAAGAAAAATGAATTAAAGAAAGTAAGAGTCTTATTTCCTTTAAAAACATTTCCAATTATTTTCAGAAAATGGAGAAAAATATGTAAACTTAAATAATATGCAATAAAAAAAAAGTATAATTCTCATATTATAAGATTTGATTTTATCATTCAATTTTATATTTGATATATATATATCACAAGCATTTTTTTTTTGTATTTTTGTGTGTATTTAAACCATAATTAAAATATAATCGAATTGTGATTAAAGATCCATATTCCTTTAAACTCCTCTTTTGATCTTATATTAAGTTATGGTTATTATGTTTTATTGTTCTTTGTTATTCTTTTAAGTAGTTTAAAACTCATGTAGTTAGAACCCATGTCCATTATAATTTTCTTTTTTATTTTGTTAATGATGTTTATCTCTTGTATCTTTATATTTTTTCAAACTTTTTTCTTTATTTTATCAAAAAAATTCAATAATTTAAAATCGATATTTAATTATATTTTTATCATAATTAAACATATAAAATATATCCATATTTAAATTATTATTTAAATTTATATCTCTTAAATTAAATTAAATTATATTCACACATCTTAATTTTCTAAATTTAAAATTTAAATTTACATTTACTGAATCAAATTATATTATATTATGAATCACTTTCATTACTTTAATTTATTTACATTCATAAATTAATATTTATCTAAACTTAACTTAAAAATTATAAATAATTTTATTGATTAAATTAATCATAATTAAATTATTATATTTATAATTAAAATTAAAAGTCTTATATTGCATTATGGTTATATCGTGTTTATTCGTCCTTATTCCTTTTTTTCTCCTCCTATCATTCCTTAATTCAATTTTCTTATTATTTTAAGGTAGCCCTTAGTAGCTATTAAGATAACTCTTTTAAGAGTCTTAATACATGTTATTTTATCAAAGTGTTTCCAATAAATATGTTTCTAACTCGGTAGACCTCAATGGGCATCCACGGCGGCGGGCTGCCCACTTGGGCAATTAACTATTTCATGATATGCGTATATAAATTATTTTATAAATTAAAATGTTTCCGATGTGGGATGTTTAATTAATATGATATTTTACAAATGAGTAACCGTCGGTCAAACTATCGGTCAACGACTTGCCGACCTTCGAGGATTGCTGTATCTATCCGCCATTTCCCTTTCAAAATTCAGGAAAAAAAGAAGAAACGAAAAAGGAAGAAGCTCAAATTTCTTACAGTTCATGTAAATGTCTTCCTCCTGCAATGATTGGATTACCGATTCTGAGTTACTCGCAATTCAGTTCGAATCATCGGTTACGATTCAAGAGCCGTTCCATGAGATCGTTCGAAACGACGCCGTGGAGGAAGCAGAGGAACCTGCAGTGGTTAAAAGATCAGGTGAGGGGAGGAAAATAACAGAAAAAGTAATGAAGAAATTCATGTGGAAGCTGAAGAGAGAGTTGTTCGGAAGTGGAAGTGAACTAGATGTCAAGTCCTAGGAGCAGTGGATATGCAGGCGAGAGAGGCAGAAGAGATGAGAGTGAAGAAGAAGAAAACGATGACACTGATGGTTCTGATGTCGTTTTAGGCTGAGAGGTAAAATAAAAAAAATCTGTAAAATTAAGGGGCCATATGTATTATACGTTTTCCAAAATCATTTTTAGTAAGTTGCCTTCTGGATTTACCTGCTTCCCCTCAGTAATTTTTTCGACCCATACTCTTAATAAAAAGAATAAGAATAAAATGTAAAAACACCTTTCCACGCCAAACAGATCCTTGATGTCTTTCGAGAACATTGTTTTATATCCATTCCGTTCCCTGTTTCTTATCTCATCAAATTACCAGATACTGTTATGAGCACAAGCTAGTTGTGCTGTAAATACGGAGTTTGGTATGACACCGTTGCTTGAAGGAACATATTTTGTATTTTCATTTCTCTTAATTCATTCAGTTGGTTTGTTTCTCTGCTTCCATTTGCTGGATTCTGAAGAGTGTGAAAAAATGCTTCTGCTTCTGATTGTGTTCAGTTCATATTACTAGCTTTGTCCGCACTTAACTGTTGAAGCACAGAATATTCTGCTTATACTTGATATATGAGAATGAATGAATAACAATCTCCATGCTGTTGTATAATGTGCATGGACTACATTGAGAATATGCCAACAGCGAAGAGTTTCTATGAGGTAATTATTGCATAAAACGAGTTGCTGTTGAAGTTGAAGTCATCAATCTCGTGTTTAGTTTTGTTGAGTTTCATGCAACTAGATATTTGTGGCCTCAATTGAACTGTTTGATGATCCTTATATGTAGTTTTCTTTTTCCTTTTTCCTCTGTATGCTGCATGTGCTTGTGCTCGTATTCTTTAAGTTTTACTTTTGTTTACCTTTTCTCATGACTAAACTGAAGTATCTTATCTGGAAATCTGCATGTTTCATTCCTCGCATAGATTATTTTTCTTTAGTTATGTCTAGGTTTCGTGATGGAACTTCCATTTCTTTCTGCCTCTAGTTCGAATGAGAGAGTGCTTGTGGAAGCTGTTTCTTTGTCAGGAATCCAGCCACATTGTTTCATGCATATACTTTTCTTCCTGTAGCTTATGCTACACGGCGGGCAGTAGGTGCAAGATGTTGCTAGTTCAGGTGTTCTCTTTAAAATACTATTGCGCAAACATTAGACATCTTTCCTTTCCTTTTTTGCTTCATCTGTCACATGCCTGAAAGTCGCAGATTTTTTTCCAGCTTATACTGGTTTGTGCTCTGTACCGCACCAAACTAAATATCAGGTTATCAGGATTGTTGGTGCCAAAAGTACTTCTCTTCATCTTGATAACATGCTACTGCTTTCCAACTTTATTACGTAATCAAAATCGTTGAAGCAGTCCAGCTGACTTCACTCAGTTATTTACTTGGTACTGAAATGCTAAATACATCATATCAGTGAAAAAAATGTTTAAAAACTACATGAAAATGGCGATGATACTGTCTTAGACTCTTCGAGAAATGTCAATTTCTTGAGATGTGTTCTTTGTTTGTAGAACTTTCTCTTTGACTTGATCAACTTATACTTTACTGGATTCCAGAAAATTTCTATTATTCTGTTCTTCTTTTGGTGCAACACATACCCAGATTTTCAAGTTTCTCTCTCCATCAATGCTTTCGTAGTACAAGATTCATGGTTCTTTTTTGGTTGTCATTGTTCTCTTATTCACTTCGGTGAGCTCTGAATACGTTATCAGTGTATGGTGGGCTGGGTTGCTCTCCTCGTAATTAGTGTTTGGTGATGCTTTGTGAACCCTTTTTGGAGTCTAAGCTTTGACTTCGTTTGGACTTCATGCAGAACATTGGAGTCTCCTCACTAATTTGCCTGTCAAGGTATAGTCCCATGGCATTTTTGTATGCTTATGTTCATCATCTTGATTTGAGTCCATATTTATTCTCACAGAATAAACAACTTCATACAATTAGACCTAATACGTCAATGCTCTTGTTATGATTTTAGGGGTGGACTCTTGACCCTTGCGTATTTTTCAATTGTCTCAATGATTCTAGTTATAGCTCAGTGAGCATCCCATTGGGAATGACACCGAACTTGCATTGTTGTGGGGCAGCATGACACACACTTCATTCTTCTTAGGACCAATTCAGTTGCCTTCCATCGTCTAAAGCTTCTTGTTTCGATTCAGCTGAACCAACTTTGGATTAAAAGAAGCATATGGAAAGAAACTGGATTACATTTCTTTATTTTGACTAATTTAAAAAGCATAGAAATCAACGTCTCACTTCCTTTGTTCAAAGAGGAAATGTTTTGAAGGGAAATCTGGATGACTATTTGACATCTTTATTAAATTACTATCATCTGTACATGATGCTGAACGTGAAAATCAGATAGATTTCAGTTTTCTTTTGGGTGCTAAAACCAGTTTATTAAATTAATGTCTACTTAAAATTGTCATTTATAAATTCCAGTTTAACAACAATTGTTTAAATAAATAATGTTTTTTCTCATAATTTTTAGTTATATTTCAACTGGTTCAAGGATTAGCTTCTCTGTATTCATCAGTTTTCTTTTCCATGACAATGATGGGGGCTAAGGGATTAGTTCAGCTAAAGCTATATCATGTCTAGCATGATATTATACTGTGACTGATCGGAATGAATGATCGTTTTTCTGGATTCTTCTACTGAAATAGCTAATTTGAAACAATAATTTGAAGTCGTATACAGGATTTGTATTGAAATGGTCTTCTCAAAGGGTAATGTTCTTAGTGAAAATACATAGATTGCTTTCAGATTGTGGGATGCGCTTTAAGGATCTGCCTGGTAAGCTATTGCCTTGGGGATTGCTGCTCTCCATTCGGGACAACATAAATTACCAACCGATTCTCCCGAGACATTCAGGGTATGATATGGCGGCATTGGTGGTCCTGCTGGGCTTTGGCATTTTACTTAATCCTGGATATATACCGGATCGATATGTGTCTTCTGAGTTTTCATCACCAAACAACAACGGAAGAGGTACTACTGCAGAATTTTGGGCCTGCATCATAATTTTTCTTTCTGCAATATTTTAGACCATAGGTGGTCAGTTATTGCATTTTCGCATCAGTTGATTTCGTAACTTATTTCCTGTTTACAGATTGTGTAGAGCGTATCAGAAACTTTATTATTCCATGCATGACACGCAAAAGTTTAGCAGGGATGACAATTTCAGTAAACTGTGCTCTACTTTCTTACGTTCTTCCATCAAACTCCGGGTTCCTATAAACACGTAATACATTTATCAGAACAATCACAGGCTTTAAGATTCTAATTTTTTATCACTCGTTGTTTCTCTTGATACAATGAGTATAGGAAAATTAAAGATAGATAATATGGAGAAATGTATGAGCCTTTCTTGGAAGTTTCTTCATCTTTGAAGATTTCTGGATAAATATAAATCATAGAGTGCGCTTTTAATTGAAGATTTGCTAAAATTTGCTTTCTCTTGTTAGCCTCAGCTGAAGGATGTATTAATGGCCTCAGTGAACATGATCTTGAAATTTTAACCTTTACCAATTCGGTATTACATTTATGTTGGTGTATTGCCTAGAAATTCTGAGCATCGGCAAATTTGTTATTAAAATTTACTGTATAATAGTTCATGCTTTGTTCAATCGACTTCTATCACACTATTTGTAGTTGGTTTGCTTAGTTGTGCTAACTGGTGCTTGATGCTTAGTCCCACTATTTTCTTCATCTTTGTATATGCTCAATGCCAAAGCTGTTTGAGGTTCATTTCCTTATTTTTCCGTTTGTCTTTTTTTGTAACAGTTCTGCTTCATAAGATGCCTTTGACTGTTCTTTGAATGGAAACCAAACTTTATGCGTCCAGTTAGTGAGGCCGACATCTTTGGCTTACATGAATCTTATCCACTATGAGCCAAGTTATCATATACTTTTTGAATATAATTCAGATTTACTAATTATTATGTCTCGAAGGAAAGATGGGGCATGAACTTAAAATCTCTCTGTCCTGTATGTTCTGCCTTTGCAATTAATTAGTTATCTTTGTATTAAATCGACTTTGCAATGTTCTTTTCAATTAGTTAAGATGACTTCTTTGAGGCTCCTCTCATTATCTTTTACACGCATAGAATCTAGTGGGAGTATTGAGTTCTTTGTTTCAATTGAATTTGCAGGTGTTGGCAATAAAGACTTGTAACTGATTATGTCAATGGGTGAATATGTTGAAAAGGAAATTTTCTTGTTGGGAGCAAGCCCTTTTTCATGGTGATGTCCCATAATATACTTCGCAACACTGCACCTCTTTCCGGTTTTGATATCATAAAAAATATCACAATTTTGTCCTACTCGTCTTGAATTTGCTCCATTTGCATCTTATTGGTCCATATCATAAAATTTTATTTAGTTTTATCCTTTTTATCCAGAATTGGGACCAAACAAGTTGCATCTTATCGATGTTGCTACAAAATTGTAAGAGTAGTTTAGTTAGAACAATGCGGCGGTTCTGTTTTCGTTTCTCGCATAGAATAGAAATAAACGTGAAGAAAAGAGAGATCATGGTGAGTACCAGGATCCTGTTACCAGAATATGAGCATACATTTGAGTCTCTGCATTCCTTATGAAAATGTGTTCTTTGCTTTGAAAATCTTTCAGAACATCTGCTTTCTTTGGGTGATCTGATTCCAAAATGCGGTAGTTCTTCACCAACTCATATCTTGTGCTTAGACTATATATCTTCAACTTCATTAGCCATCTTATTTTTCTGCAGAAAGTACAACCTTAAACCCAGAAAGTTCTGAATAGACCTAGCCTAGCCTAGCCTATTACCTCACAAGATCAACCAATATGATTATAACATGTCTGAATTTTTTTTTTATCAAATATCATGATTACATATGTTAATATATATATTCTATAATAAAATGTAATTATAATATTTAATAAAAATGAATATATGCTGTAATGATATTAATTGATTTATATGGTAGATAATAAATAAGATCGTTAGTTAAATCTATCATAGAATTTTTCTGATAATAGAATAAAGAGAAATAGAATGTTTTGGAACTTAGGTTCACTTGGGTAGCGTTACATCATGATTTGCTTGGAAGGATTTTTCACTCACCTAATATTCAGCTCGTCTAGTGTTCAATGAGATTGAAATACAGTGGGTAGTTTCTAAGGCACATTCCTTTAATTTTCCCACAATTCTAAACTAGAGGTAGACAATGCAGGACAAACCTACAAATTACATCTCTGAAACAGACTAATTATTCTATTTTGCATCAAAATTGAGGTCTCTAATTTATTAATTAATGCACGTGACTTTGAATTTCATTTTATTTAATATTTTTAATTTATATAATTTTATGTTCTTTATTTTTACATGTGTAGATTAATTTCATTTGTTTTTTTTATTTAAGATAAATTTATCGATTCCTTCATTAACTGAGCATCATAAATTATATTACTGTAATTAATTAAATTTTGTAATTTATATATTGGTATTTGAAAGGGTGAGTTCCGTTGGGTCGCTGAAGTTTCATTAAATATTGGTCCCAGGCTGAGGTGATGTCTCTGTTACCCTCTTTTGTTTTTAATATATATATATATATATTATATGCTCTTTATTACATGAGCTGCATCGCACATGCCATTCATTGTCCTTAAATTACGTGTCCAAACAATTCTGCTAATTTTAGTAAATTTTATTGCTCCTCATTTAATACTTTTGCTTCTTTGTTCTTTTTATTTTTTCAAATATTTATTTTTATATTTTCTAAATGATGCTTCTTTTACTCGATGTGGGAGACCATGTTGAAAATAATTCCATAATATAAAAATATTCCCTACAGTTTTATTGATTTTTCTTTTATTTAGTCTTGGTGTTTAGAGGTTTATCTGTGCATATATACATACATACATACATACATACATACATCCATATCTTATATACACATACGTACATATATCATTAAGCATTTATCAGTAACATGCTCAAATCACATTAATTTTTGAAATTAAGAAAATATGTATTACATCATCTGGGATCAAGTTTATTCTTCAACTATTTATTGAAACGTTAATTTGTTTAATTTTCCTTTTTGATTTTTAATAAAACTGAAAAATTTAAAATGACTTTACTTGATTTAACTCCATTAGAATTTATTTTATAAATCATTAAATAAATGATTTTGTTATAAAAAAAAAGTACATTTTATAAAAATATGATCAAATATCTAGTAAAGAAACTTAAGATGATGTATGTATTGTAACTATGTAATTTAATATAATTTAATTATTATTAAATTATATTATTTGGATAGTAATTATAACTGAAATATGATAAAATTTTTATATTTTATTTTAAAATTATATAAAAATTAATTAAATTTTAAATTTTTTAAATTAAATATCATAATTTAGGTTTTCCATTTTCATATTTAATTTTTTTATTTTTATTTTTTTAATTTTAATGTCTAGTTTTATAATTTTGAATGTTTGAATCTTTTTTCTGATGCATAGATGGATACATATTTGGAGTCATGATATTGAACAACATATATAATCATAATAATTATATTGATAATTAAATATTAATTTATTAATAAAATTATTATAATAAAAAATATAATGATAAAAAAACTAGAATAGTTTTTTATTATTTAAATAATATAATGATCGGTATTATATTATATATTTAAGTATATCTTATAAGTATTTAAATTGTTTGAGATGATGGGAAGAAATTTAAATAGATGGGTCTCAAATTGAATCAAGCCATATAAATGATTTCCATAATTTCAGAAATTGGATACTCTTTTGAATTCATCATCTCAATTCTGATATTATAATATATGCTTTTAAAACCTTTCAATATAAAAAATGAAAATTTCAAATTGAATCATTGAAATTAAGAGGTTTAAAATATAATTATTTTCAAAAATAATTTACAAATTTATTGGGTTCATATTCAGCTGATGCTCTTTGCAGATCAATTCCCAATTAATCTGCGGATTGGTTGGTCGTCATCGACATTCCCAATTAAACCCCTCCGGTTTTTTCTTACAACCTCTTTTCGAAATATGTTTAATTTAAATTGCCTTTTAATTAATTATTTGATTTTTAAATCTTCTATATCCTTTTCCTTAATATTATTTTTAAAAACAATTTTAACAAAAAAAATTTTGAAAACTACTTTTTGAAACTCCTCAATTCAAATATGATTGGTGCCTTGTAAATTTTGGTTTACAAGAAAAATTTACTGAATCATTTGATTTAGTGTGAAAATTTTTAATTTTAAAAATATTTAATTTTTTTTAATTTAAGAAAGATTACAAATTTTAATTTAAGAATTAAAATAATAAAACAAGATAAAAATTGAATTAAGTTGAATTGAAATTTATTTAATTCAATTTTAATTTTTTTAAAAAAATCAATCTAATTCAACTAACTCCATCATTTGACTCTGGATATTAGCTTTAGTGCTAAAACAAATATTTTTTTAGTATTTTTCTTTTATAAGTTTAATTTATCATATAAATTTATGAATTAATTAATCATAATTATAATATATATATATATGAGTATATTAGTAATTACATTATGATATTTAATATTATTTTTTAAAAGATCGACAAACTACATAATAAAATATACTATGATTTTAGACCTTTTTATTATATTGGAATCTTATTTTTTAGTTTGATATTTTAATATATCAATTGATATTGAGAAAAATCAATTATATGTCATAAATTTTAGAAAATTTTAGTATAATAGAATTAAGTCTTTATTTTTTATAAATAGTAAATATGAACACAAATATATGATAAAAATAACAAAAAGAAAAGAATAATTAATTCAAAAAAATAACATTTAAAAGTTAAAATTAATATTTTGAAATAGCATTTACAAAATAAAACAAAATATTGATTTATAAATTTAGCTCTTTATCAAACTAAAAATTTGAAATATCAATTTAACTTAATCTAATTATATCTTAGTTTCTAATTAAGAACAATTTTACATCGTTAATTGACTATCATTATTGCCACTTAATTATGATAATCTCATCTAATTACCAAACTAATTGCAAATATATTCGAACAAATATAGATTTTAAAGTTATATTCAGTTCAATTTTAAATAATTAACCTTTATTCATAAATAAATGAATTTTGATAGATTATTTTTAATATAATAATTTAAAAATTCATTTAAATTAAATTTAACTACTTGAATTTTATAAGTGAAATGATTTGAGTTCTATTGAAGAAATATCAATATAAAATATTATTTTACATGTAATTTTAATTGATTTTATGTGAGTTTAGAAATTGGGGCTTATCAAACCTAATTTTGGATTTTTAATGTCATAAGTAAAATATAATTTGATAGAATTAAATGATTGTAAAATCAAAACTCACACTAATTAATATTCAACATATTAAATCAGAAAGAAAAACCTTAATCCTAAAATAAAATCTTCATTTACTTGTTGAACTAAAGAAAGGTTTATCTTCATTAAGTAATCTTTTTTATATCTTCATGAATTGAGATTTATAAATTCTTAAAATTTGTATATCTTACTCATCATCATTAAAAAGAAAAACTACAAAACGGATTAAATAAATTTTGATTTTGGATCTATTAAATTTTATGGGTGGCTACTTACTTATCATTAGTACGATCTTTTGTAGGAGCTACTCTTTTCAACCCCTTATCTTATCATTTTGCAAGTTCGTTATTACGAGTAGCTCTTACAAAAGATCTGACTAATAATGTATACAATACTTAAATTCTTGATGTAACTTAAAGATTTCTTAACTCAGTAATAAATTATAAAAATCTTGATAGATTTGATATGTTAAAAGAGATAAAATTTTCGATGATAAATATTTTTATATTACATATCATGATTATTGAAATTGATTTTAATATAATTTAATCCTGAAATTGAGTATTGAGTATTTTTTTTTTCCTCTTACACTTGGTTAAACATAGAAAATGGATTTATTTTGTTATTGTTCCTTAAATGTTTAAGTGGCTTTATGATGATTTTGCAAGATGATGGTCATAAAACAATAATTTTTGAATAAAGAATAAATTTGCAATGGTATAAATTCATCTGTAGATTTACTTATTTATAGGTTTATAAATACACCTTATCATGTTAAATATATTTATAATCTGATGAGTTTGTAAAGTTTACTAATACTACATATAAAGAGTATAATTATGTTAAATACCTCTATTAATACTTGTTTTCAATTGTGTTGATTGATGCTTTATAGTTTTACATTGCAATCAATCATTTATGATTTGAAATCATTAGTATGCAAGGGGTTTAAATGATTCAAGAACTCAAAGCTTAGTATTGATTAGTTTGTGTGTTTAAAATATGAATACATGGATGGATGAGGTATAAGGATTATGATTAATTTTTCAGGCCACACCTACAATTGTACTACTAGTTGTCAAGGCAAATGACATTAGACTAAGGGCATTATAGAGTTGTACCTCTTAGGTATATACCCTTTCCAATTATTGTTTCAAAACCAAAAATCCTTCCTACAATCTTTCCAATTGTAGTATCCTGAGATAGTTATGATTTTGAAGTCAATAGATTTCAGATTTTAGTTATTTTATTTTCCAGACAGAGTATGATTTTTTATTAGACAATAATTATAAATCTCAATAAATGAAAGATTTTTGATACCATCAAGTATTATTAGTTAACATAATATATATGTTTAGCAATAAATACCAAACAAAGTATATTAATAATTAATAAATTAAGATTAATATATAAAAACTATTTATATATTAATTTAATATTTTATAAAAAAGCTCATTTAAATATGTTGATTTGAATCACAACAAATAATTATATTAAATTATATTGATACGAAATAATTAAATATATTTTCTATGGAAAATAATATGTAAAAAATTTTTTAAAAACTTTTAATAATATGTAAAAAATTTCTATGGAACTACTTATTTTTTAAAAAATAATCCATTAAAACTATAATAATATTTTTAGAAAATGTATTTTAAAAAAAAAAAAGATTTATGATAAACTAAATTTATCCAAATTTTTATTAGACCATATTTGAAAAAATAGTTAGCATGAGAATTATTTTATTAATATTTAATTGTTATTATATACTAACTATAAATTTTTATGTACTCGTATTATATATATAGATATAAATTATATGCAATTAAAATAAATTTAACATAAAATATATATTAATAAATTATATTATATATTCATATGAAAAATTATATTATTTTTACCGATAAATTAACTAATTTCATTAGATGGTATATATTATATTTTATAAACTTGATGTAATTAAATAATAACAAAAAAATAATAATAATTTACTATTTATTAAATTATTTTAAAAACAAGTGGAGAAAGCTCATCTCATGCATTCTTCACCAATTAATATATATATACATATATATATAATTCACCTTTCTCCATTCCTAGACTTTGAATGGTTTCATATTGTCAATAAAAAGCATTAAACCTTGCTTAGGTTTGGTGACATGTTGATGATTTATAAATAGAAATAACCTCATTATGGATTCCATTCCACATTACTATTTTAATTTCGTATTTTATTTTAAAAATTATTATATAATCATTTTATATCGAATATGTATGAAAATTTCTAACGAGTTAATGACATATTATCTCGATTTTTCAAAAAAAATCAAAATATTAATATTAATTTATTTTATAAATATTTAATATATCAAAAAATAGTAATTTCTCAATTAAATTAAATTATATATATATATATATATATATATATATATTTGTACTAAAAAATAGTCAAACTTCATCAACTTCGGAGATAAAAAAAGTTTTGTTCCCCACTTTTGCTTGTCCATGATGATGAAGGTTAGGGTTTTGATTTATTCTTGGGAGAAATGACTACGATGCCCTTGGGTGGGGTTTAAATATACTAAAATTGGGAGGGTGATTTGGTAAATGGAGAAAATGGGATTGAAGATTCTCCCTATATATAGTCTTCACTTCTGACTATATAACATTATTACCAAACCATCATTTTTATTAAAGTGTGCACTATGGCGTGGAGGCCACCAACCACTTTATTAACTCATCATTTTCCTCTTTTTTTTTTTTTTTCTTTTTATTATTCCATTCAAATTATCATCAATCTTCTATTAAGACTTGCAATTTTTAATTAAGATATATAAATCAATTTTACTTTAATAGTTTAAATTTTTTTTAAAATCATTTTAGAATTTTAAATTCAGTTCATAAATATCATAATTGCTAAATAATAATATATTTTAATAAAAAATAAATATAAATTTTAAAATATTGCCTTTCCTAAAATTTATGGGAAAATGTGTCTTGTACTTATAATGTATATCATTTAAGTATATATATTTTAATTACTTAAAATTAAAAAATTGTTTAATATTAATTTAGTAAAATATTTTTTTTATATTTTAATTATTATTAATCTTAAAATATGTAATATATAATAAAAAATAGTAAAATAAAAAATGATTAAAATGTTTAAAAATAATTAATCAATCTGATCCCAGTAAAAATATAAATAAAAAGCCAAAACTCATGTTTATAAAAAAAGTTAAATAATATAAATTATATATGTTTTTTTTGTATTTTTTGATAGGGTTGATGAGTTTGCATCCAAAAAGCTGTCATGATCCACTAAGTTAATAGAGTGAGTGCTCTACCATTTATAATATATTTAAGTAATCATATCCCTTAAATTAATACAAATAACTAATTAAATACTCTTATATTTATTTTTATTTATTGTAATGTTTACTTCATACTATTTTCAGGTTTTATATAACTATTTTGATCTTAAAATAAATCATTATAATTTAAAAAATATACGAAGTGTTAGTGTATGCTCTAGAGCATAATGTGTATTTGTACTATACGTTTTATTAATAAAGGCATTATTCATTATATAGTACAATGTTTTGAATGAACTTGTTTTACTTGGAGTATTAAACTATATATTGAAGTCCATGATATTGGAACAGTACAGAAGAATCCATAAAG